>APFE030073709.1:158401-223479 GCA_000404065.3 Pinus taeda | reverse complement strand
AATTTATCAAAATTTAAATATAAAATATTGAATATTGGTCAAGTCATAAAAATTAAATGGCTGGTAAATATTGATATGCATCAATCCATAATAAACATCAAAACACATCCTTTATGATGCATCTTACTTTGCTAAAATTAAAACATATATCACTTAAACATATATATACATTTAAGAAAAAAAAACATGGAACAAGATTCTTAACCATGGAACTTTACCCCACCATCATGGATTTGTTGCAATTGCATGGGTTATCAATATCACATGCCCAATAAAACCATGGCTCACATCATATGACAATAGTTCCTAGGAATTATTTTTAATTAATCGATTTAATTAAAAGAATAAAAAGGGAATAACTACTTTCGAGATAAATATGAAAATTGTTTTCAATGTACTATTATTAATATTCTAGAATATTCCATGGATAATAAATCACTACCATCTATCTAATAATTATAGATAATTAAATTAAACTTCTAGAAGCCTTATTGCAATCTAAAGAAGATATGCAACTCATATTTTATAATTAATATAAAATTAAAATTTGGAACTATTAAATTCTTCACTTTCACCTTTCACACAACTTTTTGTTATTAATATTTTAGATTTAACAATTTTATTATTATTATTTTCTTTTGACTAGCATGAGAATATGTATTTGTATTAGAATGTGCACCAGGTTCAAAACATTTTCACTAGGAGATACATGGTTATGCATTCAATGTTGATTACTTATCCATATTATCTATTAAATCTATAGCATTTTCAATAAAGACTTCATGTTGTATCGAGAATAAAGGGGGGATTGTAGGTATATGCCTTACAAAACTTGTCTCGCGTAGGGAAAAAATACAATTCATTGATCACTTTAAATACTTAATTTTTCATGTAGATGAGCCAACTCACTATTGATTTGTTTCATTCAGGTAAGGGCTGTAATCATAAAGAGCATAATCCTCCAAGCTATTAACTTATGTCTTGAGATCCTTTGTTGTTTATTTGATGTCCCCATTTTTCCACCATAATCCGTCCAACTTTTCATTGTGTTTAGCTAAGCATGCATTGATCATTTGTTTCTCTCTAATGTGATGGTCAAGAGATAGATTCTCGTTGCACTTTATGTTCAAAGTAGGAAAATCAAGTTGAAGAAAATCCATTCTCTTAGTCATCTAGTTTATCATCTTCATTAACTTAGCATTCAATGTTCCCTTGTTACTAAAACAGTTTCACTCCTTATTTCCACTCTAGCCTTCAGTTGTGCCTCTGCATACATGCCATAAGTATCCAAGTTATTTTTTTTGCCTAGGTTTGTGATCGATATCGACCACCACATCCCCTAATTATGTTCCCATAATTCTTCACAAATTGCACTCTGAGTGGGACATAATTAACAACTCTAGCCAAGCCTAAATATTAGCCATTTCCAACCAACATAATGCTTTCATCATTCGTCTTTGCAAAGTGATTTTTAGCTTCCCTCAATACTAATTCTTCCACACCTCTACATCCAAGCTTACAAAGTGTAAAAGTACTTCGTCTCTTTATTTATTGAAAGGGTATCTTCCATATCCTATGCCCAAGAACATATAACTCAAAAAAAATAGGGATACCCTTATTCTTCTTTCCTAAATGAATTTTAATTTGTAGAGGAAAAGGTAATAGGAAAATTTTGTCATTCTAGGAGACGTTATTTTGAGAGAGTGTTTATTCCTTCCCACCTTACTGGGTTTTTGTATCTAGCCAAAAAGTGAAATTTTGCATGTCCCATAACTTAATAATGAATCACATTACAACATTATGCTACAACGGGTGCTCTTTTTTATTGAAGCTCGAACCAAATGGCCAACAAATTGGTTTTCTTACAAAAGCTCCTTATTCAAAGGAAAATTGTTTGTTACAATAGATCCTTACAGCTTGCCTCTTACCGCCCCTTAATTCATTGACCTAATGTGAAAAGAGAGGTGGTGTCCTCCTACCATTAATCCCGCACTTGTGTGTTACACCATTCCCATCTCCCTTCATAGTGAGACCATCACTTGGCTAGACCCAAAGCCATACGACATGGGTCTAATCTATAATGTATGCAGCGCTAAGTGTAAACTCTCTTTATACCATAGTTTCTAAGGTGTTTCGTGAGCTCGAATGGGATGATTTGGTGTCATATTATTTGTTAATTGATTATCCTCCTAAGGGAATTCCATGTGGCCATTAGGTCCTCCAATTTATTTTTTAATAGATGCCTTCCTATTGTTATGACTAATAAAATTTGTATCTTTTTAAAAATACATAGTGTTGAGTCTTATGGGATTTGTGAGAACTTTAGTTGTTCATTTATTTTCATGTCATTGAGTTCTAGATTGCACCCTTCATTCTCCTTATTATTCTTTCGAAGCACATGGAAATATGATATTGAGGTTATCCCTTCAAATGTTTTTTGAATTTGTTTCATGGGATTGTCCAATGCCTTATCGTTTGGAGAAGATCCTCCCACCAAGTGTTGAATGAGAAGGAGAGAGAAGATCCATGAGAAGGAGAGAGTTCAAAACACTTGAGATAGGTGACACGATATTCTTTGGCAACTTGAATCCCATTAACGACATAAGCTTCAACTGGGTTATTTGACATACATCCAAGGCTCCATGAATATGCCGGTATTGCTTCTTTGTGGTCATATAATTGGTTATTTGACATACATACAAAGCGGCTCCATGAATACGTCACTCTTGCTTCTTTGGGGTCATATAATGGGTTATTTGAAATACATCTAAGGTGGCTCCATGAATATGCCGAATTACTTCTTTGAGGTCATATAATAATGACAATCAAATTTTACATGGAATTGATGTATGAGACCTCCTTGTTTATGGGACAATGGACATTGACCGCTAAAGTTTACAAAGACGAATATACTCTACCCTACTCTAGCTTTCAACTTGTAACATCTTAGGAGACAACACATGCTCTTAACTGTTAGGCCTACTAAATCATTAAACCAATTTCCATTACTCTTGTCAATATTTTTTTTTATTTACTATTATTTTTCTTCACAATTTCCCTCTCATCTCATATTATATAAATTGCAAAAATAAATATTATCTATTAATCACTCCCTATTAAAATTTAAGTTTTCATTTAATCACATAGTTAAAAACGGTGTTAAATATGAATACTTCCATTATAGTTATTTAGAAAAACATGTCAAATGAATACAAGCTTGGCTATTATGCTACACTATTAAAAAGAAAAAATTTAAAAGACATGTCGAGTTAATACAAGCTTCACTATTATGCTACAATATTAAAAAGAAAAATAATAGATTAAATATTTATGCCGTAAGGCGTTTCCCTCTGAAATGAACTCCCCCAAATGCTTTTCTGTCCTAATTGTAGCCGTTAGATCTTTTGTTAGACGATTGAACAAAAATCAGCCGTCTGATTTAATAAATAAAAAATGTTTTAAAACATTAAAAAACCTTAAAAAACGTTTCACTTTCCACTTGACATCTGTCCGCCTTCCAGGAGAGTTCGTGGAGTTTATGGCTGTTTCCGTTTAAGGTTTCTTGGAGTTTATGGCTGTTTCCGCCTTTGTCTCATGAATTGAACGCCGATGTTGAAGCGGATCACTCGGACGGAATTCCCTGGGTGATTGAACAGCTCGGAGCCACTCCGCTCTTCCAGGCTTTGCTCCCCACGCTTCCATGGAATACTCTTATGGTAAGCAATTACTATTTGTATTTTAATCTTCATGTAATGCGAGTTTGAGTTTTTGTTGGCTCAGGGGTTACTGCAACTTGTGGCTCAGGGTTCTAGGTTTTCAACAGCGAAGTATACATTTATAGTAAGATTGACAATAGATTTCTGACGCAGAGGACATCCCAAAATGGTGGATATGGGGCTACTGGTGTTCCCCTTTGAAGTATGCAGAGAATGCGATTTCTGTAAATGAGATGCTCACCCCTAGATGGATCATGGCAAGGCTTGAACCTTTCAATACATTAAGAACTCCACAAAAGATTGTGGAATAGATGGGAATAACCCAGCATGAGTTTCCTTGGGGAAATGTTTTAATTATGAAAAGCTTTTCAAGTCTTATCAAAGTCACTCGTGTCATGGAACTGTGTTGGCCTTCAGAGTGTAGAGAAAGCCACAAATTTGGGTGTTTCCGTGCTGGAGAGTCGTGGCATTTTTCCACAGACATATTGGTATTGGCTAGGAGCTGGTGCCTTGTTGGGATTTTCAGTACTCTTCAACGTGCTTTTTACTTTGTCTCTTGCATATCTAAATCGTGAGCTTCTTCACTGCAGACACATATATCCCCTTCTCTTTCCATTCATATTTCTTTAACCAATTCTTGTCAAAAATGAATAATGTGGGATTCGTTGTCAGTAGCTCTTGGGAAACATCAAACTGTCATTTCCAAGGAATCTCTTGAAGAAATTCAATACCAGGAGAATGGTACAGCACAAGGATACAATAGAAAGCCATCAAGATCAAGAAGAGGGTCTTCTGAAGATGACAGTAATACTTGTAAGGCAACTGTTAACCTATTCTGGTGCAGAGTTTCTTGAACAAATTAAGCGGGGGAGATGGAACATGGACTCCATGATTTTAAGTGCTATAACAAATCCTTCATTGTTTGGTGTTACAGTTAAAATGCAGATCAGGAGAACGAGCAACCATTCAACTAGTTTGAAAGCACCAATCAATTGGGTTTGGAAGCTGCAAAAGGAGTTGCTTGCAAGCGAGGAATGATTCTTCCATTTGAATCCCTAGCCATGTCTTTTGAAGATGTTAATTACTTCATTGATATGCCCCCTGTATGGATTTTGAACCTTGAGACTGGTCTATTATGTGAATCAGCTATTGCCACCTTTTGTGGCTTCTGTTGCTTGAAGGGTTTTGCTGACAAGTTCTGAATTTGTCTACGGGAAATGAGGGAACAAGGAGTGACTGAAGGTAGACTAAAATTGCTCCAAGATGTTACAGGGGCATTCAGGCCCGGTGTTCTTACAGCATTGATGGGGTTCAGTGGCGCTGGTAAGACAACACTCTTGGATGTCTTAGCTGGAAGAAGGACCGGAGGATACATTGAGGGTAATATCCGAAGCTCTGGATTTCCCAAAAAACAAGAAACCTTTGCTCGCATTTCAGGTTACTGTGAACAGAATGGTATACATTCTCCTCAGGTCACTGTATGGGAATCCTTGTTATATTCAGCATTTCTCCGACTTCTAGAGGATGTTGACAAAGAAACCAGAATTGTAAGTCTACAACTCTCATTTTTTCTGGTCTATCTTGCAATAGTGTTTTCTTTGACCTGGTATCAAATTGTCATGTTACTAACTTGCAAAACATTCTAATTTTTAGGCCTTTGTTGATGAGGTCATGGAACTAGTGGAATTAGTCAATTTAAGGGATGCACTGGTAGGCCTGCCTGGTATATCTGGATTGTCTACTGAACAAAAGAAAAGGTTAACAATAGCTGTGGAGCTTGTTGCAAATCCTTCTATAATTTTCATGGATGAATCCACATCTGGTTTGGATGCTAGAGCAGCTGCAATTGTGATGCGAACTGTTCGTAATACAGTAAATACTGGAAGGACTGTTGTCTGTACCATTCATCAGCCTAGCATTGACATCTTTGAAACTTTTGATGAGGTAAACCAAGGTTAGATTATAAGATAACTCAATATCGTTTGTTTCAGAGATTGGTGTTGATTTCTGTCTTACCATGATGGGTTCAGCTATTGTTGATGAAAAATGGAGGGCAAGTCATTTTCTTCGGGCCACTAGGCCAGAATTCTCACAAGGTTGTTGAATACTTTGAGGTAAAAACTCGGCAGATTCTTGCAGTCAATAGTGAAGGAACAATTTTGAACAGAGCACTGCTAAGTTAAAGGATAAATCTGAGTTAATTTTTTTTTATCTGTCATGACAACTGCAGGCTATTCCAGGGGTGCCAAAGATCAAAGATAAATACAACCCAGCTACATGGATGTTGGAAGTTACATCTGCTGCTGCTGAACATGGTTTGGGGATAGACTTTGCACGGCATTACAAGAACTCTTCCCTTTATGAGTAAGCATTAAACTCAATATTTTCCCACTAGAATCCTTCTGCTTATAATAGCTAGCATTACAAGGAGTCTACAACATAAAAGATATCGGCTTCAAACTTGCATTCTAACAATCATCCTTTTTCTGGCAATAAAGGTGGAACAAAGAATTGGTGAACGAGCTCAACACTCCATCTCCAGAAGCAAAGGATCTTTACTTTGCAGCCCAGTACTCACAATCATTCTTTGGACAGTTCAATTTGTGCTTCTGGAAGCAATGGTGGACTTACTGATCATCTTCACATATATCTGTGCTATGGTCATTGGAACAATCTTTTGGAAGGCTGGAACAAAACGGTATGTACTTAAGATATAACTATGTGAGAAAGGTTACTGTTCAAAACATTTTGTTGTTTGGATTGACTAACCACAAAAATGTTTGATTCTCTTATTTTGTATGGTATGGACTCATCTTCTCTGCTACTAAGAAAGAGCTTGACTACATATATGATATCAGGGACAACAGCAATGATCTTTTTATTGTTGCGGGGGCCTTCTATGGATCGGTTACATTCTTAGGGCTTAGCAACTGTTCAACTGTACAGCCTGTGGTTGCAGTAGAGAGAACTGTGTTCTACAGAGAAAGGGCTGCAGGACTATACTCTGCTTTGCCATATGTTCTGGCTCAGGTTAGTCCTATATCACTGTTTCATTTTATTCTCGACCCTTACTGTCCACATTCAAACTCTTTATGTTCAAAAGCTTGGCGAATAACGCAGAATATTGGTTCTATATCATTGTCAATTCAAATCCAATCTATGGAGTCCATATCCTTGGGTTAATATGCCAACATCTTCCCGATAGCTCGTATCAGGATAGCACGATGTTTCTAGATGACAAGGGTACCCTCCGGTATTGTGGATGAAACAATTCCTGGTCTGAGGTCTTGGTTGGGTTTGGGAAGGTTTTGAAAGGTCCTACCTCGCCTCCACAGTGTTAACACCATCACGCTGGATTCTGGCAGCTATATAATTCTCCTTCCATTACTACGAATTTTTGTCAATTTTTCATTCCTGTAATTAGGTAGACGGATTGGATTCCTATTTACATATGCAATCTCTGATGCATTTTTTTAACAGGTAGTGATTGAGCTTCCGTACATATTCTTCCAGATAGTTATGTACACTCTTATTGTTTACAGTATGGTCCATTTTGAGTGGACAACTACTAAGTTTGGTTGGTTCTTCTTCCTGAACTACTTCACATTTCTGTACTTCACCTATTATGGGATGATGACGGTCTCCATTACTTCAAACCAACAAGTTGCCTCAATAGTAGCTTCAGCTTTCTACTGCCTTTTCAATCTGTTTTCGGGATTCTTCATTCCTAAACCGGTATGTAACCTACTTTGTCCTGTTTCTTTATACTAAACTTTATGGACCCATATAAGTAGGCCAGAATAGAATGTAAGTTTTTCTAGGTAACTCCATGCCTCCATGCGTATTAGGAACTCAGTGCTCATAGTATAACTTAACTTACTATAACTAACCCATCTTAATAATCAGCTTGTCATAATGATTTCTGAATTGATGCAGCGAATCCCAAAGTGGTGGATATGGTACTATTGGATATGTCCGCTTTCCTGGACCATCTATGGCCTCATTGCCTCGCAATATGGGGACGTTACATACCCTCTGGAAGTATTGGGTGAGGAAACGAAACCACTGAATAAGTTCGTGGAGGATTACTACGGTTACAGGCATGATTTCCTGGGTGCAGTAGCTGGAGCCCTAGTCGGATTCTCAGTTTTCTTTGCGTTTATCTTTGCTTTAGGCATCAAGGTATTTAACTTCCAACACAGGTAAAAGACAATGTAGAGGAGCTGCAAAATCCGAAAGTATTGGGTGAAGGAACGAAACCACTGAGTAAGTTCTCGGAGGATTACTTTGGATACGGCATGGTTTCTTTGGTGCTGTAGCTGGAGCCCTGCTCGGATTCTATGCTTTCTTTGCATTTGACATCGAGGCATCGAACTTCCAACATAGGTGAAAGGGATGGCAGAGAAGCTGCAAAATTGAGAGTTTTGCGATGCGGCCGTCTGAGTTTTTCCGTTTGTTTCTTTGTTTCTTTGATATTGAAATCCTTGTAATATCAATCCTTACGTCTAACATTTTGCTATAGGACGTGGATGGCAGATTTTTAAATATTCGAGAATTTTTAATGGATATTAGTATATTTCTCAAATATTTTGGAATATTTAAGTCTACGAGTAATGTATATGAATATTTAAATCTGAGTAATGTATGTGCGGTTTAATATCAATGGTAACAATTATATATAGTGGTTGTTTATAGAGGTAGCAAATTTATCTGTTGGAATCTGGTCATATTTTTCAGGTAACAATTGTATATAATGGTTGTATAATGGTTGTTTACAGATCTAGCAAATTTATTGGTTGGAATTTAATAATATATATATTTTTTAAATTTGATAGTAAGAATGTTTGAATTTTGTTTTTATGATGGAAATAGATTTAGTGGCATCAAACATATTGGGATACTCAAAATCTTGAAACTTGATAGTTGTAATCTAAATAAATTAAATAATTATTAATGATCTAAATTTATCTAAATTAAATAATTATTAATAATCTAAATTTATGATTTTTCATTTAAACAAATTGTATAAAATTTAAATAATATTTAATACTAAATTATAAAGTGTTATCAATTATCTATATTTGTAACTAAGTTGATAATATTTTCTATATAAAACAAAAAAAATATAAATGCAAATTAATTTTTACGCCGTAAGGCGTTTCTCTCTTAAATGAACTCCCCCAAATGTTTTTCTGTCCTCATCGTAGCCGTTAGATCTTTTGTTAGACGATTGAACAAAAATCAGCCATCTGATTTAATAAAAAATATTTTAAAACATTAAAAAACGTTTCACCTTCCACTTTACATCTGTGCGCCCAGGTCAAGTTGGGTTGAAGACACATAATTATGGCGTGCTCGCGGCACCCTCCCACTGTTACGCTGCCATTGAGACGCCCCCGGCTGGCAAAGCCGCAGCACCAGCGCCCACACGGGCACCGAACAAGCCCCCTGGCCGAGGCCCTTCTGTTATCAATCCCCCCGTGGCATCCACATCTCTGCAGCCTGCGGCCAGCATGGTGGTTCCAACCCGATACACTCCAGCTGACACCCACCGGCCAGAACCCCACGAGCAGTCATTCCACCCTCGATTCACCCGGTGACACCGCACCTCAGCACTCGTTTGATCCCAAATCCATTGAGTTACTCCGGGCATCACCAAGCAAACTGTCTGCTCTTTGCTCAGTGTCCCAGGCAGTTAGGGCCGTCGCTTCCGCCTTCGAATTCACAGCCCACCTCTGTTGAGCCACCAAGAGGCTTGAAACACTAGTCCCCATAGCAAAATCCGTGAGCCCATTTTACTAAAAAATATTTCGAGCTTCGAAAATTTCTCTCTCCAAGATTGATAGCCTGTGTAAAGGTTCAGAGAACTATGAATCAGTAAAGAGCCGAGGTCCCAATATGAACGACTATGACTTTTTTTAATCTTCTATTTTTATTTGCACCGAGCCAGTTCCAGGTCTCATACAGGTGTGGGACTCTTAAGTATCTTGAAGTTCGGTAGCTTGAGGAAGCTCATGCCGTTGATTTTGGTGAGTTCATATTTCTATACCATTGGACATTTCTCGTTAATTTTCAAAACTTTAAACCTTCCCTGCGGTGGCTAGGCACAACTTTATTTTTTTCTTGAAAACTTTTAATTTCAAATTCTCATTGCACCTTCGACTCTCTAAATTATCGGTTACGCTGCATTTTGAATGGTGTTATAAACCAGTGCTTTCTGGTTAAAGGGATATTTAATGATGTCAGAGATCTGAAATTTAGGTTTTGATTTTGGTTTTAAACACAACATGTAGCCGATATAACATAGTCATATGCACTGCATCTATTTTTCGTGGTTTCTCTATGGTTAGGATTTGTTGGTGATCACTTGTGGTCTGGTAAGAATTGAAAGAAAGCTTGGTTGCTAATGCCCGAGCCCACTAGAAAAATAATGTTTTTCACTATAACAAAATTTTACATCCAATTCTGAAACACCTAAACTGAAAACAGTACAACATTGTTTGTGACCTCGGAATTTGAATGATCTCTTCCACAAGTTGCATTTGATTGTTTACGCTCACATATAACTCAATCATACAAGTGCTTAAGCATTTTGGAATATTTTTCCATTCCATAAATGATTGATAGTTGCCATTGATATTAAGTTCACATTTAAAGGCATGTTTAAATTGGTTCTCAGAATTTTCTTGGTAATGAAGTAAAAACCCGATTGGCGTAAAAATAAATTTAATTACGCCGTAAGGCGTTTCCCTCTGAAATGAACTCCCCAAATCCTTTTCTTTCGTAATCGTAGCCGTTAGATCTTTTGTTAGACGATTGAACAAAAATCAGTCGTCTGATTTAATAAAAAATATTTTAAAACATTAAAAAACGTTTCACCTTCCACTTTACATCTGTGCACCCAGGTCAGGTTGGGTTGAAGACACATAATTACGGCCTGTTGGGGACCGACGGTAGAGAAGAAATAAATAATGAGGTGAGGCAAGGGGATTTAAGAACCAAGCGGAATCTGCTTTTGCAGGGCCGAGCGGAGCATGGTGAAAAAAGTGCAGGGGCTTTATGGGAGCCCAAAGGCAGCCTCTTTGGTTGGGTCTTCAACAAGAGCAATGCCAGATACTGGCTGCCATCCGCCCCCCTGATCCTTTCCCTGACTCTTCTTCCCCTGGCCAAAGGTCACAGGATCGATTCTCTATTCCCTCTATCCTACATCGCTCCCGCCTGGCTCCAGCTTCTGCATATCTCAGCTCTGGGGAACTTGGGGTCTTACGAGGAGCTTTTTGCAGGGTGAATCCCTGTTAAAAATCGAGTGAACGCCCTGATTTTTGAGGTTTCCATGGCTTCCGGGATCGTGCACGCTAGTCTTTATGTGGACTCTGTGGCGATGCCTTATTTTACAGGCCTGGATGCCTTTATGTCTTCGTCCCTCTCTGGGATTTGCACGTCTTGTATTTGCAGGAGGGAGCCCCTTGTACCAGGAGGGGCCTTTTGGCCTGGGGCCTGGTCATATGGGAGCTTCGTTGTGGCATCGGTATTGTTGCTCCGTCTGGGTTTTGGGTTCTTGCAGTTTAATTGGAAATGGAACAGATTTATCAGAGAGATTTTGAATTTTGGGGGACTGGTAATGGAATTGATGGGGTGGATGGTGACTGTGTGGGAGGTGATGCAGCTGTTAAATGTAAGAATTCCTTCAGGGCAGCAAGGGGTGCCATATCCATTTGTGATTTGCCCTCTCGCCTTCATGCTCATGTTTGTTTTCTCCAAAATGATTTGGGTGACCATCAAAGCTAATAACAAGAATGCCATTTGAGCCTGGTAAGGGAAATTTCTCGTCATTGCTTGCCTGGTTAGAGAATCCCGGGAGAAAGAAGCACAATGACAAAGCAATCAATTCATTGTATTACAAATTTAATATAATTCTATATTACATTGTATTACAAATTTAATTATATGTTACATTGATTATTGTCATATGGATACCCAGTTTTTGTTCGTGGTTTCACGTGAATTCATTCCTTTACTTTCACCTTCAACTACACAATTTCAATCCAGATGTGAAGGTGTTTAAACAAGTTCAATGGACATTTAAGAGTACTTGCATTCCATTTCGTAGCCACTTTAACCCCCAAATATGCTTTTCGACATGGCTTCTTCAAATTAAAACTCAAATACGTCGACTCTTGCTTTCAAAAAAGCCCATAAAAATTCATTCACGTTTCAATATTCTTCCACACACTATGCCTTACGGCGTTTCCTTTGCAACATTAGGTGCAAATGCTAGTTTATTTTATTTTTTTAAATGGATCCTCGAACTTAGCCTTTGGAAAAATTACCTAAGACTTAGGACTTAGGACTTATGAGGGGATTAAAACATTTTCTAACCCTCAAGACATTTTACATCATGACTTTTACAATTTTACATCTCAAGGGGAAACCCCATTTGACATAGACCCCCATGGACCACCCAGTTCTACGACCAAATATAGTCTAGCAAATCAACGCACTAGGATTCTCCTAAGATTCTAATGACAAAATCCATTCCGGCTTTGGGGTTAGGCTGAAGGAAAACTCTGCCAATCATGGATCGGTTAGACAAAAAACCTTCCAGAACGTAGATTATCACTAGAAAATTAGGTCCACCTAGGAAATTTACATACATGACTCGGATCTGCTAAGATTATTTACAATTCACATATGCAGACTGGGTTTACAACATAATATGATAAGGTCGACGATGACTGTCGAATGGCACGGACACATCAATCAAGCGCTATCCCTTTTGCGAAAAAAAGAGGGTGTACTGCTATGGGTAGTTGACACGTAGTGGTCAACAATCCTAATGGGCTATCTCAAGTCATTGAGTGCTCTGAATTATAAGCAGGAGGTATCCATGTCAAGTTCCGAGCTGACTCCCTTAATGTACTTGATATTGTCGGCCTCATTCAATGTCCCTGCCAGGTCAAGGGTAGTAAGTTTACTGTTAAAATTGGCAACTAGGGCCAAACTCCATGTGGGTCACCTCATTTATGGCAGCTGATATTTTTCCTAGATTTCTCTGGTAGAGAGGTGTAGGATTGATCTGAAGATCATCCGATTCCGACAAGTATTTATGGAGATATAAATTTATTTGTATTTACTTGACAAACTGTCAAGGTCGGTCAGGAGTTAAATGTTTGGCACACATGCCCAGTGAAGCATATAAATACAAGAGAGGTTGATTCATTTTCTCATCATCTCATCTCACTCATTCTTCTCTCTCTCTCCTTAGCTTTGGGTTATACAAGGAGCAGCTCACATGTGGGAAGGAGGAGGACGCATTAAGGCGAGGAGGATGTTGAAAGGAGGATGCAGACGTTGTTGAAGGTCTCTTTGACCTGCATTGACCAAGCATTAACTCATCAAGGGTATTGTTTTGGTGTGGCTGCCACTCCTAGGCAGGCCGTAGATTTTGGCACAAAAATCGAGGGAATCCATCCACAGGTTTGAACAGCATTGACTGCCCTAGTTTTGGGCAGTTGGTTGACTTCAGTCAACAACAGTTTGACTGTGTTTTTGGGGTTGTTCAAGGGCTGTTTTTTCAGGTTGTTCGAAGGCTAGTTGACCGGAAATTGACCAAGCATATTGGAGGTCAATTTCAACTCGTTTGACCAAATTTGACTTTGCTGATTTAGGGTTTGCTGCCGCTGATATAAAATTACAGAATTCTGATTTTGAACTATTTCTCTCTGCTGAACTATTGAAGATAAAAGAAGATTTGATCAAAGGGTTTCCCCGCATTGGGGTTTGTCCCTGGCTAGCTGCCACATCTTGTGTCGCTTGTCTTGGCTTGTTTTCTATTGATCGTTTAATGTTCTATCTGCACTTTACTTCATGTATATGTGATTGCTAATCTGTGGCTAATAGGAACAAAAAAAGTAAACTGTTCTAAGTATAGAACATACCATAATTTAACGTTTACCCAACCTACTTTACATTAGGTATGATCCTCAAAATGAGGGCAAGTGCCCAGGCTTTCTTGAGGATCTATATTCCAAGAAAAAAATCATAATAAATTAGAATTATCGGCAAAAAATTGGCAAAAAACAAACAATCAATCTTTTTGAATCACCATTTAATCAGCAAATCCAATCATGCTGATTCAGATACCCTAAAGAAGCTATGGAAAAGAACGACTACTATGGCATTCTTGTCATAAACTCCTCTCCTTTATGATAGGAAAAATAAAGGATACAGAATAAGATGACAAGGATTTAAAAAATGAAAACAGGCTAAGAGAATTTCTCATTGCATGTTTGAAGAGATACCTGTGAATAACTACTAGTTTTGCTTTCAATGCATGCAGCCTTTTGCTTTCTTAATTGCTCTCTTGCATGGATATTATTGTTGTACGAAGATATAAACCTTGTGTACAAGGGATACTCTGATGGTGCACGGAATTCATCACAATACTGCTCCAACAAGCAAAATAACTCCTCTGAATTATTCTGCAGTAGTATTTAACCAAAGATGTCACAATGAAAACTTGCAACTAGAAAGTTTATAATGCACTCCAAGGAGATAAGTGAACAGATAAGGAGTATTTGCCTGGTAAAAAGCAAGTAGTTCAGTCGTCTCTATATTGTATACAGCAAAAAATGCAGTCTGACAATCTGAGGTTCTTGACATCTGGCATCACAAGCAAGTAAATAAGAAGTATGAAACTAATACTGATCTTAAACATACAAGAACAGCCAAACTGTGTCATATAACACAGTTAATGCATAACAAAAGTACTATAGTCTTGAGTCCTGTGTAACATCTGCCAGAACTTCATATAAGCATTTATTTCATTTTCCTTGTGAAGGAAACAACTCTACATGTATAATAAACACGAGTATAAAGCTATACCCATAAAACAAATGTTAAATTGATTAGAAAGAAAATCTCACCCCCCCATCTACACTACCAAACTTGATAAGAAGATGATGGCGGTCTAAGAATTGCGCCTGTTTCATCAGAAAAAAAAAAATTATTATGATACTTAATGATGAACTGAATATAGTAATAGAAGCATCGGGAAGACAAAATAGAATAATAAAATCAGCCATCACCCATTTGATTAACAATTTATCAGATCTATTTTATGTCAAGAAAAATGATTACTTTTCCAAATACCCATTCAGATGCCATAGCAATCATTCAGCATATCGAGTTAAATACTAAAGAAAAACTCTTACCTTCCACATTACAAGGTCAATATAATGCTGGAAATGATAATAGAACCTCTTCAAATTCTTAGCCCTCTGAAGTCATGACAACATGTTTTTATAAAACTCCAGCTTCTTCAGAAAAAGAATCATTTAACAACTAAAAGTAATATTAAATATCAAGATTATACTATTGCCAAGCATGAAGAAATCCTCAGATGGGCAGTGAAGTATGATATCCGCAATATTCACAGTAAGCTAATTAGTAATTGCTGAAAATTTGGGCAACATTTTATTTACTGTTATGTCAATTTACATATGCTTTTGCCAGCTAACTGTTATATCAATTTACAGATGCTTTTTCCAGCTAAAAATAGATCATGGAATCAAGGAATGGGTTTGTATTAAATACTAAAACCGGTGCCATGATTTCACCTCTTTGAGATTGAATCCTCTTCTTTTTTAGGAACTTTCAGAAGCAAAAGAAAAATAATTGTACAAATTGAACCTTCATCAAATGATATGAAGAAATACTGCTAGCAATGTGCACAAGAAATCAAAATTGATCAATAAGTGTAGAAATATTTGAGTACAGATTAAATCAAAGACAATGACTAATGCACCTACAAAACAAAAGGAACTATGAAAGAAATGAAGGAAAAGGATATCAAAACAAGGCCAAGGCCCTAAACACAAAGATAGCTAAAGTTCAATTCCTCATAAGAGAAACAAGATAGCAGAATTAAGAGATAATCAAGGGATGAAAGTTGCACAGACCACATGAGGGAAAACAGTCACTTGGGATTTGACGGGAGTCACATGAGGTTCAGGCCATCTAAGGGCCCGGGCCCATAACAGTACAATAAGGAGGAGGAGCACGCATGGTCAACCAAATCCAGTCCTCTTTGAGGGGAGCCAAAACCCCATATTAATATACTTATCACATGATTTGAATTTTAATATTTAAATTCTTCCATAAAATAACATCCTGATTTGTTGGCTAATGATGAACCGCCACATCACCTCTTTTTAGGGACATTGACCACAACAAAGGGGGTTTGACCTTCCGAAAGGCATATCTTGCGAACAGTGAGGAGCGAGGAAGCATGCCACATGACGTTGGAACCGGTAGGACGAGGAGAATCAAATAAAGGTGGCCATGCAAGCCAATAAGTTGACCTACATCCTCAAAATCTTCAATAAGTGCAGGGATACTAGGGTTTCCTACCATCCTTCCAGGGCTACTTGTCCATTGAAATTTTCCATTGATGTAATTTATGACATGTATTAAGAGCATTCCAGAACCGACGTTGGCATCAATGACAACACCATTCAACATTTTGAACAGATTCGATCCTAGTTTGACGAATTTCAAATCAAATCCGATCTGGATTGGGAACCTGAACTTGAACGCAAATAAATTTGGCAATAACTGCATGAGTTCATTGAAATTCGACCCTGGCAAAGTATAGAATTAAAAAATAATAATAATAAATAGAAAACCCTAGCCACCCATTCCACCTGATTTTCATTTCCCCGTGTTTTGAGAGAGATTTCAATTTAGATTTCTCTCTAGCATGTGCCGACTCTCAGGCCCAACGTCAATTTTCTTACTCCGGTGTCCGCCCAACATCAACACCAACGCCCAATGCCTCCATCGCTGCTCAAACCATATTCATATCCAAGCATGGATTGAGGGTTAGCTCACACGAATCGAGGGATAGGGTTGGTAGATCATAATTTGCACCAGCACGCAAATACTTAATAAGTTGAGTCTCTTTCGTCATTACAGATTTTAATGTGATAGATGGAAACCTACATAAACACCTTAAAGGCAATAATTTATATCATACTTTTATAAATAAAACTTATTTTACTCAGAACTCAAAATTCTTGTTGAACTCAAATTTTTGTTGAACTTTAAGGTTGTCGAACTCAAATTCTGGTTCAGACCAGGTAACTTAGGTGAACAGTGGTTCACATGGGAGCGTTATCTCTGTGGAACACTTAGACTCTTAGCAATCTCTGATTATGTCATTGAAGCTGCAAACTCATACCAACCTGCAATATGATATCCCTAGGTATGGGTAAGACAACAACCAAAAATAATGCAATTTGACAAAAAATTGAAAACCATTGATGACTCATGGGATGACGATAACAATATGCCCATTGACAAAACCTAAATGTCATCAAGCACCTACCCATTGCCTATCCATATTCAAAAGCTCAAATAGAGACGCAGTTAAAACTTAGCATACCAATCTTATCCAGACTTTCAACTATGACAACAATTCACCTCCAAATTAGGCCTTCGTGGCACTTGACATCAAATCAAAACCTGAATCTATATGCAAAAGGGAAATTTCTAACCTACTACTTTCAAACAACCATAGAACCTGGTACTGCTTATATGCTTTATGAGAAAAAGTTATTTTTTAATAATAAAAGAAAATAAAATGAGGCTTTTCATGCTCATGTGCCTCTTATTAAAATGTTAACCAAATGTGTACCATGGTCATTTCCAAATTATCCTGTCCATAGCAAAATGCAAGCATAGAATGTCCAACTACAGCTCAGTGAAGCATATTCATCATTACACCTTGACACGTTGCACCATAGACAATCAGCAGGAAAGGCTGGATAGAAGTAGATAACCAAAAGAAAACGACTTTGAAAGACAAAAGGTAGATATTCCTACCAAGATCACCCCACATACATATAGGACAAAATCTTAAGATGGAAGGAGAAGCCTCAAGACTAGTTTAGTTTCTCTCTTCAAGGGGCAAAAAGAGTGCTGCAGAAATTAAGGTGGTATACAAGAAAACAATAATCATTACCACAAGAGGCATAAAAAATGCTACAGTTCTTGGTTTTCCTTGATAAATTTGTTAACTTTGTTAATTTAGAACTTCAAATCCTTTTGCCTAATGGAAAATTCCAACATTTTGTTTATTGTTGATCTTGTGAGTAATACAAACTTAACTTTAGGTTTTCCTACTCAGAGACGTTCAACTTGTATAGTTTTTCTATTCAAATTTCATGCAGTTATATGATGATAAGTCCATGACATTCACATGCAATTATATATCATAGTTTATCCTTTTTGCAAATCAATGAAACATCCATCCACAATATATTAAGGCCATTATAGACTATTGCTATGAGATCGTTAGAAGGTACACAGAATTCAAATGTGGGAGAGCTCAACTAACGCACCAGCACAGGATCTATATCATTGTTCCATATCCTTCGAAAAATAAACGAAAGTAAGCGTTGCTTGATACCACCTAAAAATGTGCCACACTGGATTTGTTGACTTTGCTGAATTCCATTTTCAGCCTGGTCTGATGATGCTTCTTGATCTGTATCATTTACTCGATTGGAACTTCTCTACACATGGAAAAGAAACATCTCATAGGTATTATACACACGTTAAAATAATTTATCAATTATATCTTATATAATGCCAAAAGTATAAACTAAGATGCATTTCAATTTAGATGATTCAAATTCAACTCCTACCAAGTCTATAAATAAACAATACATGCATTTGCAAATCAATATTCCTAGAGAATAGTTTCCTTATTAATGCAAGTTTGTGCTCAAAAGTTGTATTGGTTTTCATCAAACAGAAGTTCCTTCAATGCAATGAGAAAAAGGAATACTGGGATTATTATTTTCATATGTTATCTTTTATAACATATAACTTGGTCATCTATAATAGTTTCTGAAATATTGTTTCACACATTCCATACATGATACAAGCAATGCTTAGTTTTGCTACCCACCATTTTGTGGGTGATATCCATAGGAGAAAATTTTCTCCAAGATGGTCCTTAGCCAGCAACCAGCAGCCCCTTGCAGGCTGCAGCCACCAACTAGCTCATTGTGCCATTTCTCCACCACCTAAGCCAACCATGTGATCCCTCACCCATCTGTCATAATTGTATGTTTGAAGGTGGGCCTCCCGAACCTAAAGGTATGCCTTGTCATTTGGTAATTGAGTATTGTAGTTTGTTTATCATGGATACTTCTGTGCATGGATTAATGGGGGGATTTGGTGGAAAAAGTGGGCTAGGTATGTGCTTCTGTCCCCTAGACCTCTTTTGGATGTTACCCTTGGATCTTAGTCCTGTGGGATCTCCTTTACTGGCCATTGGGTTTTAGGGTGGTACTACATGGGAAACCCCGATTTTGGTTGCTTGGTCCCACTTCCCCATCCACATATATCACTCCCCTTCCGTTTATTATAACCCCATCCATCATCTTTCCCACTTGGGTCCACATAGGGTTAGCCTCCCCTTCCCCTTGCCCACACCTTGGATCGGGATTGGAGGGATGCCTCGAAGGTTGATGCAGCTGAAAAGAAAAGTAAAAGCATAATTGGCCACATTCAATAGGAAAATGTACCACAAGATTCAAAATATGGTTGGGACAAACATATTTAGCACGTGGGCAAAAGCCAATGCATGAGCTCTACCCCATACCCATGGCTATCACCCTAGTTCCGTAGGCCCTAGATGAGCCTCATTTATCATTTAAGAACCCATGATTGTCCCAACCCCTGGTGGGCAATGAACCGCCCTACTTTAAAAGGGGTATATACTGCTATACCTTACACATCATACTCTTATCCTTGAGCCTCAAGCAGTTAATCAAAGAAAAATCATAAAAGGCAAAAGGCATATAAAGAAAGGTGGAAAAATCAAGGCCAAGGCACCTCATGCACCACAATTGCTCCCTTCTATTACCCACCATTTTGTGGGTGATATCCATAGGAAAACAAAATTCTCCAAGATGGCCCTCAGCCGGCAGCCAACAGCCCCTCGCAGCGACCAACTAGCTCATTGTCCCACTTCTCTGCCACTTGAGCCAACCATGTGGTCCCTCACCCATCTATCATGATTGCATCTTTGTGTTGGGAATCACAATTGTCATTAGACCAAAACCTGTAGGTGTTAGTTAACGATCACATCGCCAAAGATAAGGATCCACGAGAGGTGGTTAGTCCATGGTGCAAAACACACGGGGAGTGTTGGTTTATCCAATGTCCAACAATCACCCCCCCAACGTGAGCCAAAATATATAGTGTATTGCTTATGTGAAAAGGAAGGTCGGTTGGTTTCATGAGCCAACTTTGAAGCCGTATTATAATTTTAGGAGTATTTTATAAATTTTATCATGGTTTTGAGCCATCGAATAGGAGAATAGGAAGGGGACTTTCTTCCTTTTTTTTTGGTATAGGAAATTTAGGATCAAATGTTTCAAGATTGTGTCAAATAAATAGAAATAGAAGTTACAACCCTTTTTTATTATTGTATTTTTTGTATCAAGTAAATGGGAATTATGGAATTTTGGATTTAGAATTAGGGTTAGGATTTTCATTAAAGGATTAGTCTAGGGTTTGATAGAGCTAGGGCTTTTAATAGGACATGGATATTAGGGGTATTAGGGTTAGGTTTTTATGTTAGATTATTGAACCAATGTTAGATTAGGGCTTTTGGGCAATTAGGGTTAGGGCATTATTAGGGTTTTAGCCATCTTCAACAATGCCATATTGACATCAATGACAACTTTGACCAACAATCTCCCCCTTTGTCACTGATAGCAACATTCTCGCCCTTTCAACATTCTCTCCCTCTTTGACATCAATGGCAAATGGGGTGTCCTAACATCGCCTTTTTCCATCAAGTGCTCCCCCTGTAATGCCTCTTCTTATCATGTAGGTCCCTTTTGTCATTTTCATGCAACTCCCCTTGTCATCATGCCTTCCTTAATTGTTGATTTGGAGTAGCATCGGATGTGCTCTAGCCATGAAAATTAGTGGAGAGGCTAAAGCACATGAGATCTCCAAGACCCAGAAATGGTTTGGGCAGATTCTAACCAGTTTGGGAGATATTAAAATAATTAATATTTTTAATGGAGTTCCTAACTTCCTAAGTCTAAACTTAGGAAAAATAAAATATTAATGGGTTGTAATATAAAACTGGGTTAGAAGGTTCCTAAAGTCATGGATCAAGCCAAATCTAGTCTTAGTTGTTGATTAGAGATTTAATCTTGGTCGTTGAAGGACCAATAGGAAAAGTATAAGATGAGGCTTGAGGGTCAATTGGAGAACACACTGAGGGAGACCAGTCAGTTCGATTTCTAGAGCAGGGTTAGCTGAGAAATTCGCACTAGTGGTCTGGAGAGCAGCAGGAGGCAGCAAGTACAGAACAGAGAGTCATGATCAGCACCAGAAGATCAGTGCAGAGGCAGACACAGAGGCAGTAGGAGACTGCGCATTCACTAGAGGGCCTGCGTGGGTGACGCAGAGAGGCCCAAGGCTGACGCAGACAAGCAGGGGCTGACGTAAAGTGTCTGGGAGATATGCAGAGGTCAATCAGGGTAACGTTGGGACTGGGAGAAGTGCTGGAGAATTTTTCTCTCTGCTGGGTAAGCCAGTTTGGCACCCTATTGTACGAAAGAATTGTTGAATAATAAAATCCTCCCTTGCTGCATCGGTTTTCCCACATTGAGTTTTTTCGGGGACTGTTGTCCAAAATAGTTGTATCGATGTGTTGATTCTTGTGCATGTGTTTGTTTCTGAATTATGGTGTGATATTTACAGCAATATTTATTTTAATGTTTATTGAAGGAATTTCATAGATAACTTATTGAAAATAAGTAGGCAAAGTAAATCAGATGTTGCAATGATAGAATTTTCACATGGTATCAGAGCAAGTAATCAGAGACAGAAAAGAAAAATTAGTTATGGGTCGAGACCATGATGCGGAGGCATCCGCGTCAGGAGACCCGCACAGATTTTCAGAAATCTGCACAAGAGAAAGTGCTTTCGATTTCTCTATGTTGGCTTCCAGGCTGGAAGAAGAAGTGGCTTGTATGACTAGTTCTGCATCATCAGAAGTATGGTATATAAACAGTGGAGCCTCTTGGCATATGACGGGAATCAGAGAATGTTTCTCAGATTATTGAGAAGAGAAAATGAACTTTCAAATCACCATGGGGAACAAGGCAAAGTGTACTCCAGTAGGAAGGGGTACCATAGTTTTTCAAACAGAATCGGGAGAATGGTTTCGTGCTACCAATGTGCTGCATGTACCAAGATTGGGGATGAACTTACTTTCTGTGTCGCAACTTCAAGGCAAGGGCTACGACGTCTTCTTCATCAAGGAGAAAGTATACATCAAACAACCGAGCTGGAAAAGGAAAGTGCAGATCGGGATCAAAAGTAACAGCTTGTACAGATTACAACTAGAATCACCAATGGCACTACTAGGCAATCATGGAGACAAGGACTAGAAAAAACTATGGCACAGAAGAATGGGACATTTGCACCATGGGTCTCTGAGAATTCTCAAGAGCTCTGTAACAAGAGTTCCGGATCTTAGTACAGAACGAGATGATGTATGCAGAGGATGTGCTCTAGGAAAGTATGCCCACGCAACATTTCCTAGAAGTAAAAACAGGGCTAAGAGTGTACTAGGATTGATACACTCAGATATCTGCGGACCTATGTCCACTAAAGCTTTGAGTGGTGACGAGCACTTCCTTATCTTCATTAATGATCACTCAAGGAAAACTTGGATTTATTTTCTGAAAGCCAAGGACTAGGTTTTCTGTCGATTTAAAGAGTTCAAGGCTCTGGTGCAGAATCTGACTAGGAAGAAAATAAAAGTTTTGCGCTCAGATAATGGTGGAGAGTATGTCGATGAGGACTTCACTAATTTTTGCGCTAAGGAGGGCATCAGAAGAGAGTGGACAGCTCCTTACAATCTAGAGTAGAATGGAGTAGCAAAAAGGAAGAACATGACTATTGTAGAAGCAGTTAGGGCCATGATGTATGATCAGGATATGCCAAAATTCCAGTGGGCAGAAGCATGCAATGCAGCAGTCTATGTTCAGAACAGGACTCCTCATCGGGCGTTGGGCATGATTACTCCAGAGAAAGTTTTCACAGGGAAGACACCTGAAGTCAGTCATTTCAGGATATTTGGGAGTCTAGCATATTGCCACATACCCGAGGAAAAGAGGAAAAAGCTAGTTCAAACTGCGGAAAAAGGATATCTAGTGGGATATAGCGAGAACGCTAAGGTACACAGAGTCTATCTTCCAGGGAGCATGAAGGTAGTGGTTCGATGAGATGTGAAGTTCATGGAGGACAGGGCTTTCAGAAAATCTCGTGAGATGCCTTTCAAGGAGCAGTCACAAGAAGAGTCGTTGGTTAAACCTCTTCAACCAAAGAAGTAAAGAATTCTTCCTCAGATCAGGAAGATTCACAGGATGAAGAGGAGCTAAGAGAAGCACCTGTTGGCAGAGGAAGAACTAGCAGGGAACTTCGTAAAATCCTGCGGGATGTAGAGGACTTCATCGATGCGCCAAGAAACAATAAGAGGGAGCGAAAACACCCAGATAGATATCAGGCATTAGTAGCTCAGGATGGTGAGCCTGCCAATTTATAGGAGGCAATTCAACATCAAGTTTGGCTAGATGCGATGGTAGAGGAGTACAACTCCATAATGGTGAACGATGTCTAGGAGGTAGTGCCAAGGCCTCAAGATAGATCAGTGGTAAATTCAAGATGGATCTACAAGATCAAATACGTTGCAGACGGCAGTGTTGAGAAATATAAGGCCAGGTTTGTGGCTAAGGGATATGCTCAAAAGGAAGGAATTGACTACGAGGAAACCTTTGCCCCGGTAGCTAGCTATACATCTATTAGGACCATGATATCTCTTGCAGCACAGATGGGGTGGGAGATTCATCAGATGGATGTCAAAATGGCTTTTTTGAACGGGGTAATAGAAGAAGAGGTATAAATTGAACAATCAGAGGGCTTTGAGACACACGAGAAGAAGTCTCATGTATGCAGGTTGAAGAAAGCTCTGTAAGGGTTGAAACAAGCAATTAGAGCATGGTATGGTCGAATCGATGGCTACTTGCAGAAGATGGGATTTGTCAAAAGTGACACAGATCCAAATCTCTACTATCTGGTTGTAGAGACTGAGTCGCTAATCTTAGTATTGTATCTTTCTGACAAGATCATCCAGGCTCAGTGGGGACTACAAGAAGAATCTAGCCACAGAATTCGATATAAAGGATTTGGGACAAATGCATTATTTCCTAGGGTTCGAAGTTTGGCAGCAGAAGGGAGAGATCTTCCTTGGGCAAGGGAGGTATGCTACAGAAATCCTGAAAAGACTCAGGATGGAGGACTGTAGACCCATGGCTACTCCAATGATCACCAACTGGAAGATATTGATGCATCAGAAGACAAGAATGTTGATCCCACCTTATACAGACAACTCATAGGGTCCCTGATGTATCTGGTGAATACCAGGCCAGACATTTGCTACGTTGTCTAACACCCTCAGTCAATTCATGGTGGAACCAAAGAGGGTGCACTGGACAGCAGCCAAACATGTTCTCAGGTATTTACAGGGAACAGTCGATTATGGACTCTTGTACACCAGGGGTAAGGATATCAGATTGAGTGGATTTACTGATACAAATTGGGCAAGAAGTTCAAATCGGAAACGTACCTCTGGGTATTGTTTCAACATTGGATCAAGAATGACTTTCTAGTGCAACAGGAAATGGAAGTCCGTGGCTCTGAGCTCATCTGAGGCAAAAAATATGGCGACGAGCACAACTTTGTGTGAGGCCATATGGCTTAGAAAATTGCTTATGAACCTATTCAAAAGAAAAATAGAGGCGACCAGGATCATGTGTGATAATCAGAGTTGCATCAAGCTCTCTGAGAATCCCGGGTTTCACGATTGGTCAAATCATATTGATATCCGGTGTCACTTTGTCAGAGACTGTGTCCAACGAGGAGCTGTATAGTTGAACTACACTCCTACAGTGGAACAGGTGGCAGACATCTTTGATTATTTTAGGGAGAAGATGGGGATGATAAAGAATCCATTTCAGTAGCAGAAATGGGTATGATGTTGCAGTGCAGTAGCAGTCATCAGTAGCACAATGCAACATGATGAGTAAGAGTTTGGAGTGCAGATGCAGTGTTGGTAAGAAGGGCCAACAGCGACATGGATGCAGAGGGAGTTGTAGTACAGATGTAACAGTGGTAGTGATAGAGCCATGGGCAGCAGTGCAGAGGATGTTGGGTAGGGAGGCTTGGCATCAGCACAGGAATCGATGCGGTGTGATCAGAGTAATGCTCAGTGTGGAGTATTACTACAGAACAGTCCTCCCTAAGAGGGGGTGTTCATTTGGGGTAGCATCGGATGTGCTCTAGCCATGAAAATTGGTGGAGAGGCTAAAGCACATGAGTTCTCCAAGACCCAAAAATGGTTTGGGCAGATTCTAACCGGTTTGGGAGATATTAAAATAATTAATATTTTAATGGAGTTCCTAAGTCCAAAGTCATGGATCAAGCCAAATCTAATCTTAGCCGTTAATTAGAGATTTAATCTCAGTCATTGAAGGACCAACAAGAAAAGTATAAGATGAGGCTTGAGGATCAATTGGAGAACACATTGAGGGAGACCAATCAGTTCGATTTCTAGAGCGGGGTTAACTGAGAAATTCGAACTAGCGGTCTGGAGAGCAGCAGGAGGCAGCAAGTACGGAGTAGAGAGTCAGGATCAGCACCAGAAGATCAGTGCAAAGGCAAAAGAGGCAGACACAGAGGCAGCAGGAGACTGCGCAGTCACTAGAGGGCCTGCGTGGGTGACGCAAAGAGGCCCAGGGCTGACGCAAAGTGTCTGGGAGCTACACAGAGGTCAGCCAAGCTGACGTTGGGACTAGGAGAAGTGCTGGGGAGTTTTTCTCTCTGTTGGATAAGCCAGTTTGGCACCCAGTTGTACGAAATAATTGCTGAATAATAAAATCCTCCCTTACTGCACCAGTTTTCCCACATTGGGTTTTTCCAGGCACTGTTGTCCAAAATAAATATGTCGATGTGTTGATTATTGTGCATGTGTTTGTTTCTGAATTATGGTGTGATATCTGCAGCAGAATTTATTTTAATGTTTATTGAAGGAATTTCATAAATAACTTATTGAAAATAAGTAGGCAAAGTAAATCAGATGTTGCAGTGATAGAATTTTCACATTAATGTGGCACAAGAACGATGCCCATAGTCTACATCAAATAGCTCCCCCTACCTACAGAAGCTCCTCTTGCTCTCCTTTCTGCTTATGGAACCCAGTACAAGAAAGATTGTTGCCTTGTGATCAAGTGAAAGAAATCTTCAACAATGATCCATCGAATGTGTAGTGGGGTCAAAGGATCATGTTCTTCAATGGACCTGCTCCCCCTAACAATATGCATGTTCTCCCTTTTGGCAAAACCTCATCATCAAAACTTGAAATATCATATCTGCCAAAGATGTACTTATCAAATCAACAACATGAGTTGATGCCTTGAGTGTCCAACACACTTTCTGCTTCAATTTGATTCCTTCTCCATACTTGTTTGACTTTCTTTTCATGCTTGCATGTCATGGTTTTAGCTTGTTTAGGAGCCCAATTCAAGTTGCAATCACAGGCCATATGACCAATATTATGACACTTGTAGCATTCAATTTTGTACATAAATGAGGCATAATTTCTTCCTGCAAAGTTGCTTCCCAGAGGCTAATGAGGACCATTATATTTGTCCTTGTTGTATGCCCTACAATCCTTTGCCATGTGCCCTAAATTTGTACAAGAGTAGCAATAACCAAAAATATACTTTGATACCTAGAGGATGATACTTGCCTTGATGTACTTCTAAAGTCTCTTTGCCTCAAGATCCTTTGATGATATCCATTGCCTCTTGCGTCCTTGACACCTTTTGTATACCTTCTTGGAGTAGGGTTTCCTTTAAGATTATTTTGATTAATCTTCTTGCTTTTGCTATAACTAGGGGCATCAACATTTCTTTCAAGCTTCTCCACATCCTTGTTGTTTGATGAATTAGGATTTGCATCATTTCTACTTGAGGGTTCACCTGCATAACCAAGACCTGATTTATCAAGGGGGGATCTTTTATTGACTTAGGATGTCATTTAGGGTTTGAGAGCTCTTTATACTCTTATTCAACAAGTCGACTTTTTTCTTTAGGAGATCAATTTCTTCTTTCATCATCTTGCATTCTTCATCTTTCTTTGCTAGATGGTTCTCCAATTCTTCCTTCTTACTTGTCGCTTCACATGTTTGGGCCTTGAGAGAGGAGACATCTGATTTCAATCTTAATATTTCTTCATCTTTTTCTTCTAGTTGGTATGTCATGACATTTCTTTCCTTTTCTCGTTCACCTACTTGTCCTTCCAAGAGGGCCAAAACTTCCATCACCTTTTCAGCTCCTTGTGCTTGTTTCTTTGCTTCTTCTAGCGGAGATTTAAGGGAGGAGACCTCTTCCTTGTATTGATCAATTTTTGCTTCAAATTTGTTCAAGTCCTCATGTCTTTGTTCAAGATGGCTTGACAAAATGTCTTCCCTCTTCTTTGCTTTATCTAACTGATTTGTCATGGATATGACTTCTTCATGATGCCTTTTCTTGTTTTGATGCAATTCCTCCTTAAGGTTGGTGAGCTCTTCATCTCTTTCTTGTACTTGAAGCTTGAAAAGGTCAACTTCCTTCCTTGTCTTTGTCAAGGTCATGGTCACCATCTTGTGCTTTCCTTTATCAAGTTGCTTATTTCTTCGAGGGCAACTACCAGCTTTGTCTTAAGATCTATTTCTACTTCTACTTCAAGGATTTCTTCATCATCATCTTCCTTTATACAATTAGTGCCCTCATCTTTATTTTGAATTACCTTCTTCTGTTCATCTTTGTGTTCTTTGTCACTATCTTCTTGATCAGGGATCACGACTAATAATCCTTTTGAGTGATCTTGTAGCTTTTCCCAAAGCTCTTTTGTTGATGAAAGTTTCTCCACTTTGACCTTTATAGGATTTGGTAGCCCACTCAAAATTGCCTTTATTGCTCTTGCATTATATTCCTTTGACTCTTCTTCCATCGTGCTTCCAGTAACCATTGCTCCCCAAACTTCAAAACCTTGAGCCATTAAGAAGTTCTTCATCCTTGCCTTCCATATCTCAAAGTTTCAATTGAACAACGGAGCTTTCTCAATTTGATTATCCATTGAGGAGGTGACAACTTCGAATGGTTTGCAAGCCTTCTTCCTTGACTTTTCCATTTGTGTTCTAAGGATCTACCCTCCAGCTGTAAGGCTGACACTGAAGGTACTGGCTCTGACACCAATTGTTGGGAATCACGATTGTCGTTAGACCAAAACCCAGAAGTGTTAGTCAACGATCGCATCGCCAGAGACGAGGATCCATGACAAGCAATTATAGTACATGTCGCAAAACAAACGAGGAGCGTTGGTTTATTCAATGTCCAACAGTTTGAAGGTGGGCCTCCTGAACCTAAAGGTATGCCTTGTCATTTGGTAATTGAGTATTGTAGTTTGCTTATCATGGACACTTTTGGGCATGGATTAATGGGGGATTCGACGAAAAGAATGGGTTAAGTTTGTGCTCTTGTCCCTAGACCCCTTTTTGGATATTAACCTTGGATTCTAGTCCCATGGGATCTCTTTTACTAACCATTTGGCTTTAAGGATAGTATCTCACAAGAACCTGATTTTGGTTGCATGGTCCTACTCCCTCATCCGCACATATTACCCCCTTTCCACTCACTATTACCCCACTCATCATTTCTCCCACCTAGGTCCACATTCCTCCACTGGGTCCACATAGGGCTAGCTCTCCCCTTTCCCTTGACTACACCTTGGGTTAGGCCTGGAATGATGTCCTGAAGGTTGATGCAAAGCACAATTGGCCACATTCAATAGGAAAATGTACCACAAAATGCAAAAGATGGTCGGGACAAACACATTTAGCACATGGGCAAAAGCCAATACATGAGCTCTCCCCTATAATCATGGCCATCACCCTGGTTCCTACAAGTTTTATGAGCCTCCTTCATCATATAGGAACCCATGATTGTCCCAACCCCTGGTGGGAAATGAACCACCCTACCTTAAAAGGGGGTATGCACTACTATATCTCACACATCATGCTCTTACCCATTGAGCCCCGAGCAATTAATTAAAGAAAAATCATAAAAGGCAAAAGGCATATAAAGAAGGGTAGAAAAATCAAGGTCGGTGCACCTCACGTACCACGATTGCTCCCTCCTATACATTATATACCCAAGTGTGGGCTTCCCTCTTGCTAACTACCCTTGTACCGCAGCATGTGGCCGAGAGTTGCCCTTCTCATTCCCTACTCCATTCATCTCATTATCACATGCCACCACCTTTTAAAGGATGTACCTTGGACATATTATCCCCTTTAGGAGTAGAAACTGCCTAATGGGATACTTGGTTAACCCAGTTTGGAGTGTGGAGACATTCGCATGTGCCAAAGCCCATTATGGAAGGGCATGCCATTATGAAGTCCCCACTTGTGGTCCATGGCTTGTAAGCTCTTTTACTCGATTTCTTTGATGACTTGTTGTACCAGAAGGCTAGGGGACGCATTGGATCTTATGCAGGATTCCAGATGGTCTCTATCTTGGGTTTGGTCTCCCTATACAAGGTCCTGACCCTCTAGAGAGCTACATCCGCACATGTAGAGTGTGTTGAGAGCCATGGGCCTCCACAGCAATAGACAACACTCCATGGATCCCCAAAGATGTTCATAGATTGGCTCGAGATCCACCTATTGGACAAGGAAGATATACTTGGTTCACTTTTTCCCAACCAACCCCACGGATGTACCATGCACTTGGAAACTAACCCAGGACTTGTAGGATGATGTGGCATCACCTACATAATCGTATGGGCCCATACAGATGGTCTACAGGGATCTTCGACTCATTTGGATACCCATGAGGTTATTATCGTGCCCCCACACCCACTCAGAGCACCATGGATTTATTGTTTGGAGAACAAGGGGCCACCCCCTTGTCCATCACTTTTGAGGGTCCTATTCTTCACTATGGCACCTATGGACCTCATCAAGCCTCTTGGAGGGCCCTACAACATGTATTGTTTATCATTTGACCTCTTGAGGGGCTTATTATTTCATTTATGAGCTAGTTTGGTGGGCTTGTCACCAAAGGTTAGGTTATTAGCACATTATTTTATTTTTAAGGTTTATGTAGGCCTAAGAGACTAATTCCAACTCCTAATTAGTGTATAAATACAAGTGAGATGAGTTCATTTCCTCATCATCACTTTGGATTGGAACATTCTTCTCTTTACAGAATTTCTCTGGGATGATGAATTAGAGCATGGCTGAATTTTCATGTCTGGATTGGAGTATTTTATCTTGGAGCTTCTTTATGGTCAAATTGTTGATGGTTGGTTATGTTCTATTACATGTAAGTACACACATTTAATGATATTCTTGTTTTACTTTTGTCATATGCATTGAATGGGATTTTCACTATGCTAGGGCTAATCATTGCATTGCATAATTGCAAAATTGTGGAATTATTGTTCCTATATATCATCGCTCAATGTTTGGTCCATGTATATGAATGAAATTTCCTAGGGATAATTCCACCGGTGAATTTATCTTGATAAGCCATTTGTTTTGTCAAGTGAAGTATAAAAGCTTTGAGGTCTCTTCTTCTTACCCTAGAGGCCAAGCGAAGTAGTCCTTAAGGCCTCCTTGATTGAAATACAAGTTGCTTTTTCATCATTCTCCTAGACTCCATTCTCCCCAAGGGATTAGGCAATTGGTCCACCAATAGGTGATCACTCAAAGAACAATTTTCTCCACCTTTTGCCTCTCTTCTAGTCTAGCCAAGTTGGGTCACCTAGGGCATCACTTTCTCGACAAAATAGCCCAAGAAAAAGTTCGATCTCCAAGACTCTACTGTGTTGGTGTGTCCTCAATGCCTCCTCCAATTTTGAAGTCATTCTGACGATGGAGTTGTGAGATAACCCAAGCCCTAGCCCTGAGGTCAATCTTTTCCCTGGTATTCCCAAGGCTAGCACCTCATAGGATCAATTTGACACTTTTAATTGGAAATTTTTGCTTTGATCCTTTCCCCTTCCTTGTATGGGTTAGAAACATCATTGGTTGCTAGATTCTCTCTCCTTAACCTAGGTTGGGTCCACTTGGTCCCGTGTGGTCCCATACCTTTTGGAAGGTCAATTCTTCAAGAACCATACGGTAAGTCAAGTTCAACAAGGATTTTAGGATTGGAAACACCTTTACAAGGCATATTCTTGTAACCTTACCCTCAAATCCTCACCCCCTTGTCCTAGAAATCTCAGTACCTTGCGTGAAGAGCAAGTAGGCTCCATTTTTAACCCCCTTCTAGGAAAAGGATCATTAGGGTCACTTTATGTCCATTTGTTGACTTATCCTTTACAAGTGACTTCCATATACCGGGTCTCCACCCATCGGTGAAAGTTCATAAAGAGTAGGGAGTCTTAACTGAGGTGATAGTGGGCCAAGTCTCCATTTGTTGCCCTTCGCCTAGTAGTTGTCCCCTTTAGGAATCCCCTTTAGGTCCTGTTACCCACCACTTCGTGGGTGATATCCCCAGGAGAATTTTTTCTCCATGATGAACCTCAACCGGTAGCTAGAAGCCTCCTACTAGCTCGTTGTGCCATTTCTCTGCCACCTGAGCCAACCATGTGGTCCATCACCCACCTGTATTGATCGTATGTTTGAAGGTGGGCCTCCTGAATCTAAAGGTATGACTTGTCATTTGGTAATTGAGTATTGGATTTACTTATCATGGACACTTCTGGGTATGGATTGATGGGGGAATTTGGCGGAAAGAGTGGGCTTAGTTTGTGCTCTTGTCCCCTTGATCTCTTTTGGATGTTACCCTTGGATCTTAGTCCAGTGGGATCTCCTTTATTAACCATTTGGTTCTAGGGTGGTACTACTTGGGAAACCCTGACTTTGGGTGCGTGGTCTTGCTGCTTTATCCACATATATTACTCCCTTTCCACTCACTATACCCCCATTCATTATTTCTCCCACCTGGGTCCACCTAGGGCCAGCGTCCCTATCCCCTTTCCCCCACCTTGGGTCAGGCCTGGAATGATGCCCTGGAAGTTGAAGCAGCTAAAAGAAAAAGAAAAAAACATAATTGGCCACATTTAACAGGAAATTGTACCACAAAATGCAAACGATGGCCAGGACAAATAATTAACACATGGGCAAAAGCCAATGCATGAGCTCTACTCCAATCCATGGTCATCACCCTAGTTCCATAGGCCCTAAATGAGCCTCCTTTATCATTCAGGAACCCATGGTTGTCCCAACCCCTAGAGGGCAATGAACCACCCTACCTAAAGGGGGGTAATCACTCCTACTTACACATCATGCTCTTGTCCTTTGAGCCTCGAGCAGTTAATTAAGGAAAATTCATAAAAGGCAAAAGGCATATAAAGAAAGGTGTAAAAATCAACGTCAGGGCACCTCATGTAACACGACTGCTCCCTCCTACACATTACATACCCAGGTGTGGGCTTCCCCTTATCTAGCTACCCCTATGCCCCAATATGTGGCTTAGGGTTGCCCCTCCCATTCCCTACTCCATTCCACCTATTTATCGCTTGCCACCCCCATTAGAGGGATAGCCCTTGGACATATTATCCCCTTTAAGGGTTGAAACCACCTAATAAGGTACTTGGTTAACCCCCTTTGGAGCTTGGAGACACTAGCACATGCCAAAGCCCACTACGAAAGGGCATGTCATTATGAAGTGCCCACTTTGGTATCTATCGTTTGTAAACTCTTTTACCCAATTATTTTAATGACTGGTTGTACTGGAAGCCTAGGGGACGCGTTGGATCTTATGCAGGATTAAAGGTGGTTTCCATTTGGGTTTGGTCTCCCTATACGGGATCCTAACCCCCAGAGGTCTACATTGGCACATATAGGGTGTGCATAAAGAAGCAGCGGCCTACTAGCAACCCACTTTTGGGATGATGGTGATATGCTTGATATATTATTCCGAGCAGACCCCCACAGGAGCCCCACACTCTTGGCAGGTGTCCCAGGACATGTATGATGTCATGGCATCATTCATTCTACCACTCAGACCCTTGCAGAGGATCTACAAAGATCTATGATTCATGTGGAGACCCACAGGGTCATTTATGTGCCCTCAGACCCACCGGGAGCACCGCAAGTCTACTACTTGGAGAACAAGGAGCCACCCCCTTGTCCATCATATTCTGAGGAATTTATTCCTCAATATGGCACTTCGAGACATTATCAGGCCTTTGGAGGGCCCCACGACATGTACATATTATTATTTGGCCCCTTGTGAGGCTTATTTTTACACTTGTGAGCTAGTTTGGTGAGCTTGTCACCAATAGGGGTTTTATTTGAACATTATTTTATCATTAGGGGCTAATGTAGGCCCATAGGTTAATTCGAACTCCTTAGGAGGCTAAATATTGATGTTAGATACATTCATTTGAATCATCACTGGATTTTGGGATCTTTCTAGTCATAGAAAAATTCGCATTTTTCCTTCGAGGATATTTTTTGGAGATGGATGAATTTTGACGTATGGATTTGAGCTATTTTTCTTGTCTTGGAACTTTGTCTTGCAAACGAAATGTTGGTTGGATATATTCTATAACGTTGTACGTAAATTTTGATGTTCTTATTCTTGTTGCCGCATACCACTAAAATTAGGGCTAGTTGTTGCATAATTGAAATGTGGAATTAAGCATGTTTAAGCTAATTTAATGTATGGTTGTCAGAAACTTGGGCACTATAGAAGAGATTGTCTTAAACGTAAGAGGGGCATGGAAGAAGCCCATATTACTGAGGAAGTGAAAGAACCTGAGACAAAGAAGCTTAAGAAGGGATAAGTAAAAAGATCCAACCTATGACTGAGATGATCTTCTTCACTAGTAGGTACTTTTCACTTGTAATTTATAGATAGAAGGCAGTGTAAATAATATAGGATGCATCAGATTAGAAAATAGCATTCTGATCTATGTTGCACGCAACTTCTAGGAACCCGGCGTTTCGAGCCGTATCCATACCCAAAACTCCAAAACTTGGTCGAAACCTGACCATCATGTAATCATCTCCGAAAATTAATATAGACTTGTTTTTCCTTCTAAATTGTCATCTATGGATCTTCTTCCCTTTTTTCTTGCAAGATAATGTGTTATTCACTTATATATATATATGACATTTCAACTGACGTTTCGGCCGATGTTTCTATTTTTGGGAGGTGACATTTCTAAACATACTCTTTTCGGAAACTCCAAAATGTATTGGCGTTTTGTGCAACTTAGATTCTGATAGAAGCATTAGAAGTAAGAGCTCGTGACATGGAAAGTAAAATAATGTCTGGAAGAAATTCTATTGATTACAAAGAATAGAAGCTCTTGGAAACCTCAATGAAACCTCAAGTGATACTTATAGAAAGAAGAAGAGGTCATCATTAACTGGGATCATCATACAGTAGTCAATAAGGAAAACATATGTTGGGTGAGGATATGAGAAATCCTCAAGCTTCTCTAATATAATCCTCATCAAAGGATTCACCGATCTAAGAGGAAAGCAAAAGTTTCATCAGGAATTCCAACTCGTGGGATTGAAGTGATGATGGTATGATGACATAACAATAAAGCAGGTCTAAAGGATAAAGTTCTTTCGTTCAAATGAAGTTGCTATAGGAAGTCTCGATGACCGAAAGGAAATATGAGGTATGTATGCTTACATAGGATATTATGAGGGTGTTTATGGGTTCACCTAGAGGTTATAGTGGTAGCAGCCAGAATCAACCTTGTGTCACATGAGTACGAAACTAGCCCAATTGTCAATCCTATCGATACAAATAAAAAACAAAACAAAACAAAAAATGATCAAATTAAATGTAGGTCTTGTTACTGATCTTTCTAGCACGACCACTAATGTCTCAGCAGTGTTGCTAGATGGGCACAAATACGACAAGGACCCACTGTGACCTTAATCCAAGCCCTCGTTATTTAGGCCCAACACCCGCTAAACAACCAAGGGAGGAGTCTCTAAATATCCCCGACAGCTCTAGTTTGTGGCCAATGCCTTGTGTTGAGTCAATGGGGTGTAGGTGTTCATGATATGTCTAGTGTCTTGCTTAAAACTAGTGTTAAAACAGTGCATATTTCTAATAGCATATGTTAGTAGCCAAAATAACTCAAATATATGGCGTATGACATATGGATTTTAGTCTACTACAAATATGAAGTTATTTATCAATTTTGATATCTGGTTAGGAAATTATAGTTGAAAGTAGCTTGAGGTCTTCTATGACTCACTGTAAATTTTGCGTAAAAGTACAAGGGTATGTTGCACGAAACTTCTAGGAACCCGACATTTCGAGCTGTACCTGTACCGGAAACTTGGCCGAAAGTCGACTATCATGTACATCTATGAGAGTTAATATAGACTTGGTTTTCCTTCTAAATTGTCATTTGTGGGTCTTATTCCTTTTTTTCTTGCAAGATAATGTGTTATTCACTTATTTATAAATTTATTTATATATGTGTGTGTGTGTGTGTTTTGTTTTAGCCAACATTTCCATTTTTGGGAGGTGACGTTTCTAAAAGTACCCGTTTCGGAAACTTCGAAATGTTTCAGTGCATCATGCAACTTAGGTATCGGGATAGCAACCTATTTTATTTTTATCAACCAATCCATTGTGTCAAAACACCTCTAAGGAGCTATCCTAAAGCGTGGGATAGATAGAGGACGATTATAGAGACTTTGGGGCCTCCCCTCTATTAAATTTTGACTGAACATGCCATTTCCAACTCGCTGGAAATTGATTTTCAAAATTTTGGGTTATGTTTATTTACTCAGAAATTTGTTTCTTGATTTTAACAATTGGAAAATGAAAGAAACTCAACTCTAATGTAAAAATGTGATCATAAATCAATCTAGAGTTGAAAATATCAAGTTCTAGTATAAGGTACTCACTTGTAGGCCTATAGAACTTGTTTATGGTGGCTGGAAAGCGCAGGTTCTGTTGAGAAATCTAGGGCATAAATATTAGGTGATTTCTCTTCTTATGATAATGCTTGTGAATGCTTTTTACTTCTTTAGATTAGGATCTTCCCTTTCTTTAGATTATTATGGTGTTCTTCTTCATCAAATAGTTATCAAGGCATTAAACAATAAAGAGACAAGAGACACAAAATGTAGGCTATCAGTCAAGGAAAAACCTCTCCCACTTGGGAGGAAACCCCAAACAAATTATTCTTCTTATAGAGACTTCAATTGACGAATACCAAGACCAAGACCCTTGACTTATTTACCTCTCCAAAGCTAAGTCACAAGACTTTCTCCTTTTCCTTCCGACAACGATAGTCAAACTGTTGACTTCTCCCTCCTTCTCGGTTATCCTTCAGATCTCGACTTCTTAGATCAGACCTGCAACTTTTCCGGCCTCCTTAGAAACCCTAGCTACAACATGTGTGAGAGACATGTGGTGAAGTGGCCCCTTAATCTCTTTCGATTGGACTGAATGACTCTCCTTTACCTCGGCATGATGAGCCAACTTGTCTTATTCTTGATTCGGCTTCTATTACAGCAGTAAAGACTTCGGCCCTTTTTTGCAGCAGGTAGTACTCCTTTTCCTCGCATGTGTGAAGGTGATTACCCTAAACAGACACAAAAATACTTCGACTTCTTTTGTCTTTTCTTCACTGGATGAGAGGCTTCCTTCTTGTCCTTCTTCGCACTTCTTTCCGATTTTAGATGCTTGACGGAATTGCTCTCAAAGTGAGGCAAAGCTGCCCTATATATAGTCATTTGCCCATAAAGAGTAAGCCAACATGAACCATGGAGTAGGCCGACTTGTCATTTTGGAAACTTCTTTATTTCTTTCAAAGGCAAACATGAGGGAGGGCTTGTGACAAGGTCTTGGAGGGTAATTAACATAAACAAATTGACTTTTTACAATGTGTAACATGTCTTTAACATGACAATGACTCCCTAGACTTTATGACCTGATGACCAACCCTAAAGGCTCACAATGGGAGCCTTATCTAAAATAAAATTCCTTGATCATGAAACCCATGAGTCAAGCATTACAAATAATTTTATTTTATTCTTTACATCAATTAAATAAAATCATAATTACACATGTCATTATGAAGACCGAACCTAGTTACACTTTTCAACACTCCCTCTTAACTAGGGAGTATTTATAATCCATACAAGGTACTTGGAAATTCTCAGAATTCTCATAAGAATCGTCGGATTGGTAACCAATCTGTATAGCATCTTATCAACCAGCAATGTCACGTAGCAAGGCTTTGACTAACAGCTCTATCTCTCCACAAAATCTGAGCTCAATGTTGGCAAGACCAATGATGTATAGACAACCTCATCATTGTCTCTCTCAGAACATACCCCACCTAGGTTCTCTTGGAGTATGTTCCACCAGGACTATTCTTATCTTGGATTTCCAGTCCTCAAACAATATCGGTCTTCTACAACCCTTATCTTGGATGCCCTAACTCATCCTCAAAGAGCATCAGATGCCAGATGTTTACCCAATCCTCCATTTTGTCTTCCCAAGTGAAGACAAGAATGATGTGTTTATCTCTCCCTCTCAACTTAGGGAGGACATATCTATTCCAATAAAGGAATGTACTCATTCCTATATAAGGAATGTACCTAAGTTCCCTCTTGGCTTAGGCATTTGTTTCCAAGTTTCTACCAAGTTAGAAACTTGTCTCCAAGCTCCCTCTTAATTAGGGACATACAACAGCTCTTTAGGTGGAGATGATGGAACATCCAGCTGCTTGAAGAACTCCACCTCACGATGTCATGAGCTTCTTTTCTTTATTCGGAAGTCTTCATGTTTTGGGATCTCTTTGTAGGGCATAGACCATCCATCACTTTCATCCATGAGTCAGTGATGTCATTATTCCTTTCATCGAACAGTGATCCATCAGTTCATAGTTGGCCTTCCTTCATGCCATGTTTCCTTAAGGATCTTTCATCCTACTACATGGACATCAGTGGTGAAAGATATCCATAGCTCTTCCCTAGGCAGCCCTACATAAGCCCATCCAAATATCATTCAAAATTAAGGAATGAACATTAAATCAAAAATTACCTTTGTGATGGTCTTTCATCATGACATCTTCTAGTTTGCATCAACATCCTGCACACACATTGACACAACTCCAAAAGATATATATTGTCAAGGGTATCTTTCTTTTTCCGACTTCATTAGAGTCTTCATATCTTTCATGGAGATATCCTAGTTAAGTCTCTCAGTCCTTGGATGTTGATTGCCTTTTCCATAGTTGCATATTTCATGATCTTTTCCTTTATGTCTTCACACATTTCCTTCTAGGAACTTCCAGTCTTAGTTCCTCCAATTTTTTCAACCACCTCATATTTCATATGAGGACATACTATGTTGATTTCATCTAGACAATGTGTGACCCATGCCTTCCTGCATCCTTTCAAAGGAAGAGATCCTTTCTTTTGATCATGTTCTCGAGATAGATCATTTATCCATGTTCCCTGCAACCATATGACATGACTCTACTATATCAAATACAAGCATACATACCTCATTTTTCCTTTAGGTCATCCAGACTACCTTTAGTAGCTTCCTTGATTGAAAGAATTTCAATCCCTTGATCTGCTTCACCTATTTTGTCATCATACCATCATCCATGAATTTCCACAAAATGGAATTCTTGATGAAAACCTTGCTTCCTTTTGATTGGTGAACCTTCCAATGAAGATCCAATAGAGGATCTTGAGTATCCTCATCCAGCAAATGTTCCTTTTTGACTGATGTATGATGAGCTTTGTGCTAGATGACCTTTTTCTTCGTAAGTGCCACTTACGCTTCTAATGAGGTTACCAATAGCTATATACTTCCATAGGTGACTGGCATAGACTTCAGCTATCTTCCATGTTTTTCTATGATGGTGTCATGAGCTTTTGCTTTCAATGCTTCTATGATGCCATGATACATCCTATCATTTTCCTTAGTGACTCATGATAGCCATATCTTACAACAGAAAACTTGAAAACAAGAACTAGGTGAGGAAGACTATCTCAATCATAGTAGAGATCTTTTACTTCCTCTTTCTTGGACTTCTTCCTTTTAGCTTCCTCCACTTCTTTGGTGATATGGGTTTCTTCTCTACCTCTTTTGTTATTGTCCTTCTTGAGATTAGGACAATCTCTTTTGTAATGCCCATATTCTTGACATCCATAACATTGAACCTTAGCCAGGTTCTTCTTCTTTTTCTGAGGACCAAACTTCCCAGAATTTCCTCCTCTTTGCCACAGCAGCATATGCTTGATTTTGCTCACCTGATCCCACATCAATTTTAGCCTTTAGCCTGGTTTCTTCAATCTTGCATAGAGACCATAGATCTTGGAATGCAGTAGCTTCTTTCTTCCCATAGATACTTGAAGCCTACTCCTCTGGTAGTGCATTTAATACTACAGTGGTCATCTCCTTATCAAACATTATTTCACCCAAATCTTGAAGTTGATCCCTTATTTCAGATATCTTCATAAAGTATGAGGTTATTCCTTCTTCCTTGATATCCTTAGATTGTAGAGTTCTTGCCTTAGAGAGATAACTTCTCCTGCAATGCTTACAAAAAATAACTCTACCAATTTGTCAAATATTCCTTTTGAGGTGTCGAGTTTAGATACGTATGGAATGAGGGTATCCTCGATGGATTCTATGAGAATCCTTTTAGCCCTCACTTCCCCTTTCATAAACTTTGCAAGTGCTTGAGCATCATCTTTTGTTGGTTTCGTGTTAGATCCTTTGACATGATCCATGACCTCATTTTCAATGAGATTCAGATCTGTCCTATTCTTCCATGCAAGATAGTTTGAAGCCCCAACCAATTTGTTGTTTTCCTTGCAAAAAGACATTTTGACAGATTCAAACATAAATATACTTACTTATGAAGATGCTTCTTTCACTTGTTGCCTCCTTGAATTTTGATGATAATATAGTTAATAGAGAGCTTCTCCTTGATGAAGGTAGCTCTCTTCAGGAATGATCCTTGACCCCACAAAGAGGGAGATCACTTTAGATCCTTTGATGTTGTTGTCCTTCTTGATGATGATCAATGATGACTTCTTGGATAATCTTCTTCAAAGGTAAGGTCCTTGCTTGAACGAGAGGAAGTTGCCTTAGAATTGTTGAAGATGATGACAACGTCATAGATCTTGCTTCTCTTGGATGAATAGTCTTCCAGATTTGTAGGTCTCTTTAACTTGAGTAGGTCTTTTGATGATGACTTGAGGATCCCAAGACTTCTACTAGTGTAGAATTCTTCTTTGATCTAGGGTTTGATACTTCTTTGTCGATCTTGACTCCAAGATGATCTTCTTAGATTTGCTTTGAAGTCTTTCTCGAGATTTTCTCCTTGAGTGTCCCTTGATAACATGCCCTTCCTTGACTTTGTCACCTTAGCTCTGATACCATTTTGAGAAATCTAGGGCATTAAGATTAGGTGATTTCTCTTCTTATGATAACTGCTTGTGAATGATCTTTACTTCTTTAGATTGGGATCTTCTCTTTCTTTAGATTATTATGGTGTTCTTCTTCATCAAATGACTATCAAGGCATTAAACAATAAAGAGACAAGAGACACAAAATGTAGGCTATTAGCCAAGGCCAAAACCTCTCCCACTTGAGAGGAAAACCCAAACAAATTCTTCTTCTTATAGAGACTTCAATTGATGAATACCAAGACCAAAACCCTTGACCTATTTACCTCTCTAATACCAAGTCACAAGAATTTATCCTCTTCCATCCGACAACGATAGTCAAACTGCTGACTTCTCCCTCCTTCTCAACTATCCTTCAAATCTCGACTTCTTAGATCAAAACTGCAACTTTTTTGGCCTCCTTAGAAATCCTAGTTGTAGCATGTGTGAGAGATATATGGTGAAGTGACCCCTTAATCTTCTTCGCTTGGACTGAATGAATCTCTCCTTTAACTCAGCTTGACGAACCAACTTGTCTTCTTCTTGATTCAGCTTCTATTACAGCAGTAAAGACTTCAGCGCTTTTCTGCAGCAAGTGGTACTCCTTTTCCTGGCACGTGTGAATGTGATTAACCTAAACAAACCCAAAAATACTTCGACTTGCTTTTCTCTTTCCTTCGCTGGATGAAAGGCTTCCTCCTTGTCCTTCTTCACACTTCTTTCTAATTTCAAATGCTTGACCGAATTGTTATCAAAGTGAGGCCGAGTGGCCCTATATATAGTCGTTTTCCCATCAAAAGTAAGCCGACTTGAGCCATGGGGTAGGCCGACTTGTCATTCCGGAAACTTCTTTATTTCTTTCAAAGTCCAACATGAGGGAGGGCTTGTGACCAATGTTTTAAAACTCCGATTCCGACACCGACTCGGCAAGGGTCGACTCTGACTCCGACTCCAACTCGGTATCGACTCGGCCGGCTCGATTTCAATGAGTCAGTCGTTGTAAAAAATACATTAAATATTTATTGTTTTATAAAAAAACATAGTTTTAAAGATTTTCATTCATGTTTCCAAACACACAGCGTTAGAATATAGATAGAAGACAACATATGATCAAAGTAGGCTCATGTATATATCCATTATATCAAAATGGCACCTAGAGCACTGTCCAATACATACATGATGATGATATAGAGATCAAAATAAAAACACATAACCAAGGAGGCTAGAAATGGCCTCTACAACAAAAGTAAATTATGACCAGTACTACTGGCTAGTGGCTACTGCTACAGGAGCCAAGATCATCTGGATCAACCTCTAGATCAGAGTCAGACAGGGGACCCCATGATTCCTCCTCATCATCATCTCCAACTGCAACTGTAGAAGTGCTAGCACTAACAGGTTGTGCAGCAACTACAAGCTGAGATAGACGAGATATGCACTTCTGTCATGGTTGAGCAAAGAAAGCGCCTGCATCTGGAGGACTTGCTGGCTCTAAGGCTGAGGCTGGTACAAGTGGATCAAGATCTGCATTCAACTGAACATGTTATTCGAGTGATGTTATCGTCTATAATCCATAATCAATATCCTCATCAGAAGCAAATTCTGTTGGATGACTCTCCACTACCCAATCCAATGTTGGATCAATGTCTTCCAACACAATGGGATCTGAATCAGGTCTTTTGTTCAGCAATTGGTTGCGTCTAAGCCAGAGGTTTTATTGGACATAGACTAGATCATTTAACCGTTTTCGATCCAAACATTTTCTCTTCTTTGTGTGAATCCTCTCAAAGACAGACTAATTGCACTCACACCCAATAGCACTGCAAGTTTGACTCAAAATACGAATTGCAAACTTTTGCAATTCAAGACAATGGCTACCAAAAGCCTCCCACCACTGTGCTACAAAAAACATAGGAGTGTAATGAGTTAGCTCAACAAAATTACAAATAATATCCAACTTTCAAAGTATAAACGATTTCACAAAATAAGTATTAAGAATTTGAAAATTGAAATTTTTGTTTAGCTGGCTCATTTGCTTCCCTTGCAATCTGTGCTAGGTTCTTCCCAAAGGTACCTGAGGCATTGCTGAAGGTTGTGACCTGTCGGTGTATTTCTAGCTGATCACACTCCAATGGGATCATGCGATCAATGCAATCAATCAATCCATCTCTAACCTCCCCCCTCAAAGCTCCTATCTCCTTACCTTTATAATGATACCGTGGGTTCAAAAAATACCCAGCTACATGTATAGGGCGATGCAATTGATTGTTCCATCTTTCATCAATGATTGCCCAAATGGGCCCATACTTAGCCACTCTATCCTTGTATGCCCTCTTTATTTGCTCCTTTGCTTGATCCATAGCCTCATAAATGAAGCCCATAGCCAATCTTTCCCCATCCACCAGCCGCAACACCTTAACCATTGACTCAGCAAGCTTCACAATCTCTGTTGCCTTTCTCCAAAATATTTGTTCATTAACTTTATTTTTCAGTTCTTTGCCTTCCAGTTTGTGAGACCACTAGCTTTGATTCCATTCTTCACTGGAAAAAATATTTTGCAAGTTTCTATGTTGTGAAAGCATAGATTGCAATGTCAAAAAATGAGTAGCAAATCTAGTGATGGCAAGCCTAATAATATCCCTGCCCCCTGTGTGTTTCCTCATCAGGTTCAAAATCAATGAATGATTGTAGATAAATTTTGTTATGCTTTTGGCATGATATACAGTGTTTTTGACCCAATCTAATTTGCCAATATCCTTAAGCATGAGATCTATGCAATGTGCAGCACATGGGGTCCAAAATATGGTTTTGTGTTTTTCCTGTAACTGTCTACCAGCAAGAACATAGTTAGAGGCATTATCTGTGATGACTTGAACAACATTAGCCACCCCCACCTCCTCAACAACCTCATCCAATAGCTAAAACAACAATTGTCCATATTTTACCTTATCAGATGCATCAACTGATTTTAGAAACATGGTTCCCTGTGGGTAGAAGATAAGAAAGTTTATGATGGTACAGTTTCTTTGATCAATCCATCCATCTAACCTGATGGTACATCCTGTTCTTGCCCATGAGTCCTTGAAATCTTTCAAATACTCATTAATGGAGGCAATTTCTTTCTTCAAGCGATACCCCCTTAGCTCATGCATAGTAGGGCCTTTGAAGCCTTTTCTAGCAACATGTATGGCATCAAAGACAGGCTCATAATATGGTGAACAGGAAGCATTGAAGGGGATATCAGCATCATACCACCATCTAGCTATGTAATCACAAGCAGTCTCCCTCAATTCTTTCTTCCAATGGTCATCTAAAGTGGGTTGCATATGACTTCTACTAGCTTGAGGACCATGTGCATCTGATGGAGGAGGGAGTGAACTAACTTTTGATATTCATATCACCTTTTTTCATTTTACCCTTTCTCTTTTCTTGAATAGACTCAAAAGAGGGAGGAACATATCGGAAGGGGTTGGATGCATCAGTACAAGGGATAGATGAAGAAACCTCAAAATCAAAATGGGGGTTGGTAGCCAGCATTTTTTGTATATTCCTCTTCCTCCCAATTTCAGCCTCTAACTCTTTTTGCCTAGCCTTATCTTCTTTAGTATTCTCAAAGTTGGCTAACAAATCCTTCCTAATCTCCCCAATTTCTCGTGAGGTACATGGACTAATTTGGCCTCTAATCCCAGCCAAGTGTTGTTTCAGCCTATTCATGTCCCTAGGGCCTTCCTTAATTTTCCTATGGCAAAATTTGCAATGCATTTGACTAACAACCATTTCAACGTATGCCCAAGCAGCATCTTTCACTCTAGGTGCCATTTTTTGACTTGGAAATGAAAGCAAAAAGTCTGAAAATGAAAACAAACAAACAAAAACATTGATTCAATGTTCATTTCTTTCACAAAAAACACTCCTTAGGATTTCCAGATTTGCACATAAAATTTAATAAGCAAAAACAGATTTTTACAAGTGAAAAAAAAATACCTTCGGGTACAAACTGCCTCCTCAAGCTTGTTCCAAGAAACCAACTCTGCAATGCTGCTCCAAATGGTTGCCCAAGAAGCTCCTCACTCCAGCTACAATGCTTGCCCAAGACTCCTCACTGCTGCTCCAAAAACAAACTCAACAACTCCTCACAAACTCTCATTGAAATTCTCATTCAAATGCATGAGATGGCTGTGAAGAAATGAGAGGAGTTGGGTGGGTTAAATAGGGTTTAGGAGAGGGGAATGGACCCCAAAGGCAAACTAAACAAAAAACAAACTGGTTTGGAGTCCCCCAAATAAAACGTTTATAAAAAATGTTGTTTTTATGGGGTTACTGGGCCGTTGTATGCAACCTAGCCGAGTTAATACGGACTCGGTCGAGCTAGCCGAGTTGTTAGACAACCCAGCCAGCTCGTTATTAACCCAACCAGCCGACCGTTTCCTAGGCCGGGTCATAGATGGAGGGTCTGGCTCGGACCAACTTGGCCAAGTTGATTCCAAGTCGGCCGTTTTTGAAAACAATGCTTGTGACAAGGTCTTGGAGGGTAATTAACATAATCAACATGACTTTTTACAATGTGTAACATGTCTTCAATACATGACAATGACTCCCTAGACTTTATGACTTGATGACCAACCCTAAAGGCTCACAATGGGAGCCTTAACTAGAATAAAATTTGTTAAAATTGGCAACTAGGGCCAAACTCCATGTGGGTCATCTTATTTATGGCAGCTGATATATTTTCTTAGACTCCTCGCATCGAGAGGTGTAGGATTGATCTAAAGATCATCTGATTCTGATAAGTATTCATGGAGTTATGAATTTATTTGTGTTATAAGACAATTCGTCCAGGTTGGCCAACAACCAATTAACCCCCACATGTGCTCAACGTTTTAGTATAGAAGGAGGTGACTTGATAGTCATTTACACTCACAATTCACTCTTGATTTCTCTCCACTTATTCTGGGCTTTAGAGGAAGAGAAATCTAGGAGAGGAAGCCCTAAACCCAGAAGGTAAAGAGCCCTAGCATGAACCCTAGACGCAGTCAAGAAGGAGGCCTACACGCTACCCTATACGTTGGTCTCTACAAGCCCTAGCCGTAGTCCTAGAGTGGAGATCTAACCCTAGACGCAGTGAAAGAAAGAGCCCTAATTGCAGACACCTATACACTGCCCAAATGAAATCAAATCACAGTCAAGGAAGAGATTTACACGCTGTCACAAGGGTGATCCTAAGTTGTCTATAGGATGCCCTAACCGCAGTCAATAGAAGTTCTTAGCCGTAGCAAAGTCATGGGTCTTTTGGAGGGCCGAGTTGCTGTAAGGGAGGCCGAGGTAGGGTAGACTATTTCAGGGTTGCGTAGAGGTGTCTTGGGTGCAAGAAAGGGCAGCGTATGATGCTATATGGAGAGGCCTAAACATATGTCCTATGTTGTTGTTCTAGAGTGCCCTAGACGCAGTCACGGGAAAGGTCATACGCTATCACAAATGAGGCTATTCGTTTCAGCAAGGAGAGGCTTAAAGGAAGACTCTATACGTTGTCCAATGAAGGCCTAAAGATCCCTAGCTGCAGTCAATAAGTGGAAAGCTAGTCGCAGTTCTTATGGGGTTCACTGTGGGATAACATTGAGGCTACAGCAGTGTGCTCTAACAAACAGAGTTGGAGCAGCATGCCAATGTGTGAAGATAGGTAGGAATGTTGATGGCCTAACCTAAAGGCTGCCCAGAATTCCAATGCAACAAATAGAAAAGTTCAGGAAAGTACAACAATGTTACAATGATGGCATGGTACAGCAATGGGACAGCAGTAATGGCATGATGGCATGGTAAAGCAATGGCACAATGGAACAGCAGCAATAGCAAGGTGCAGCAAGCACATGGGGGCAAGCATGGTGCTACAAGCACATTGGGATAACATGGCAAGCAAGGTACAACAAGCACATGGGGCAAGAATGGTGTTGCAAGCACATGGGAGAGCAGTATGGTACTTGGTGCAGCAAGTACATGTAGCAGCAATGGTGCAAGAAGCACATGGGACAGCAGTGTGACAACATGGTGCAGCTATGGCACAAGGCACAACAATGCTAAACATGGCAAGCAAGGTACAGCAAGCACATGGGGCAAGCATGGTGCTGCAAGCACATGGGACAGCAGTATGGTACTTGGTGCAGCAAGTACATGTAGCAACAATGGTGCAAGAAGCACATGGGACAGCAGTGTGGCGGCATGGTGCAAGAAGCACATGGGACAGCAGTGTGGCGGCATGGTGCAGCAAGCACATGGGACAGCAGTGTGACAGCATGGTGCAACAATGGCACAAGGTACAACAGTGCTAAACATTGGGACAACAATGATACTTGTTGCAACAAGTACATGATGCAGCATGGTGCAACACAGTGAGGTGCAACATGATGATGAGGAGCAACACAATGACAGGTGCAGCAAGGCAATGGAGTCACCTTGGATAATCAGTTGAAGCAGCATGTCTTCAACTGAGTTCAGCTATCTCATGTATCATCTACTTAGAGATGATCTATGCTCTTACTTAGATAAATCAAAGTGTTGACTTCTATTGTATATTTACTATCTCTCTCTCTCTCTCTGTTGAACTATTGAAGAACATATAAGAAGAATTGATCATGGGTTTTCCCACATTGGGGTTTTGTCCCTGTCTAGCGCCACATCTTGTATCCTCTTGTCTTTTGTGATTTATGTTTATGTTCTATCTACAATTTAGTATAATGCTGATGTGATTGCTAATTTGGAAAAGATATTTAGCTAACAATGAAAATTGAAATAAATTGCTCTAAGCATAAAACATACCTAAAATTAACATGGTATCGGAGCTGAGGTGAAGACAAACAAGCAAGAGTGAAAAAGAAATCATCGAAGACAGTTGGGAAAGGACAAAAGGCTCAATGGATTCCTCATCCCTCTTCAAATTAACCAAGGGTGAAGTCAAAGCAGAGAACATTATCAGAATGGCTTAGCGGAAGCTTCTGATGACCTACCTAAAGATCACTTCAATGGGAAGTCCAGATCTAAAGGTAGAAGGAAAGGCAGATGCCTTGTTTGTAATAAGTATGGCCATTATGCAAAGGAGTGTCCGATTGGTAGGGACACATCACTTGATGATGATAACAATCATTCCAGGGACATCTTCAATGATTGAAGGAATGTAGGTCATCAAGGAAATAGTTGAGTCTTCAAAGAAAGAAAGGAACCCCAGGTATGAAGAATCGAATGTTGTTTCTGATAAGATAAAGAAGTGTTATCTTACATTACATTGGCCCCTAAGTTGCACGAAACGGGGAAACGGGGAAGCGAAACGAAACGCGGAAGCGAAACGAAACGCGACCTCCCCAAATTTTGGAAACGGGAAACGTGAATAATATAATATATATATATATATATATTATATATATATAAAAACATTTAAAAATTATAATATTATATGTGCAATCATAATGATGAGGAATGAGAGGCACTGTATTTTATAACTTTAGAAATGGTTCTAGAGTGATTAGAAACCCTAAAAAAAATTAAAATTAATTAGAAAAAAATAAAAATAAAAATAAAAATAAAAAAATAAAAATAAAAATAAAAATAAAAAACAAGTGTTATTTTGTGGGAAACGGGGCCCGTACGACGTGGAAACGTGTGGAAACGCCTGGAAACGCCTGGAAACGTGTGGAAACGCGCTCGTACGGATGGAAACGCGTTTCCACGCCGTACGGTACGCGGAAACACGTTTCCGTTTCGTTTCCGTACGGAAACAGACCCTAGACCCACGTTTCCTGCAACTTAGATTGGCCCTCTCCTTCAGATTCTTTGGGAGTCTGGCTTATTGATTGTAGTGCTTCAAGGCACTTCATCAGTTAGAAGGGTGCTCTCTCTAATTTGGTAGAGATGGAAACAATCGTGGGATTATACTTGGAGTCGATGCCACCTATCCCGAAAAGGGTGTAGGGAAGGTTACCCCTCAATTGGATGAGGGTAACTCGATTCATTTACGAGAATCTCTTTATGTACCTGATCACAAGAAGAACCTGGTGTCCATTTTGGCAATGGAAGTCAAAGGTTACAGGGTGGCACTCATCGATGGAAAGGTACGTGTTTGAAAATGAAATTTTCAAAGATGCTTTTATTCATGGGTTCAGGGTTGGCAATTTGTATCAAGTTGCAAGATGGTCCATTGGGAACCATGTTAGTTGACACACCTCATCTATAGCACCTAAGGTCTACTTATTATGGGGCCCTACCCGATGTGAGTCAGATGATGACAAGGATGCTTGAATTCAAGAAGAGCATGAAGGTACATGTCTGAGATGTACCAAAGGAAAATCTTACAAGGGGACCATTCGCCTCATGTAGCAAGTCCACTTGTTTGGAACTACCCGAGCAGTTTGAGATTCATGATCAGGAGTCTCATGTATGCAGGTGTAGAAAACCCTTTATGGCTTGAAGCAAAAAACCCTGGGCTTAATGTGAGAGGATTGATAGTTGTTTGATGAAGTTGAGATCCACTAGGAGTGAAGTCAATCCAAAACATTGCTTGAAGGTTGTGGATGATAGACCTCTCATACTGGCACCTTCTGAGGACGACCTCTTTCTGACAGGTGCAAACCCTCTCATTTGCAAAAGTAAGAGGGAGTTGGATTCCGGAGTTGGAATGGTGAACTGCAAGCCCGTAACTACCTTGATAGAGCTTAACTTTCAGAAGTTATGCAGTAGTGATGCTAGACTAGATCTGGGAAATGCCTTTGAGTTTCATAAACTCATTCGCATCGAAGTTCTTGGTGAACTTCCATCCAGATATATGTTTTGCAGTTAGCATGATGAGCTCATATATGGTTGAGCCTCACTAGATTGGTGCCAAGAATCTTCTGAGATATCTTCAGGGCACAATCTCTCATGGATTGAGATACACTGTCAGAAATGTGAAGCTGCATGATTATTCGAATGTTGACTAGGTAGGCAGTGTGGAGGATCACAAGAGCATTTCTGAGTGTTGGTTCTCTTGGGGTTCTGTTCGATATCCTGGATGAGCAGGAAGAAGAATTCGGTTGCTATAAGCACCGCCAAGGCCAAATACAAAGCTGCGAGTATGACCTAGTGTGAAGCTGCCTGGTTGCGAAAACTCTTCAGTGAGTTGTTTGTACACATGATGGATACCACTGTGATCTTCTGTGTCAACTTGAGGAATCTCGTATTTTATGATTGCTCTAGCATATAGACATCAGATACTACCCTATTAGGGATATGGTACATCGATGAGCAAGAAGGCTCCATCGCATTGGGACTGATGTGCAAGTCACAGACATTCTGTCCGTGTCGAAGCCCCGAGGAAAAGTCAAATTTGTGACTTTCCGGAACGACTTGGAGTCATTGAGAGACCCTCTTATGAGGGTCCTGCATGATGCATGCATTGAGCTCTAGGAGCTCCAGGGGGCTTGGAGTACTTCTTGGAGCAACAAGCAACCATAGGGCGACTCACCCTCCCCTAATGGTGCGTTGTGTACAAGGTGAATGGTTCAGCCTTCCCCTGTGATACCCCATGGCGACTTATGGATAGGATGAGTAGTTCTCCTGTCAAGGCATCCTACCCATGCAGTCTGGGACTCATGGGAAGTACCTCTCATCTGGCCAATGAGTAGGGAAATGGGGTTAGGGACCATAGTAGTACTATCGATGGACACATCGTTGTATCTACCATACTCCCTATGCTAGGATGACCTCCGTTGATCTGGGATCAGTATGAGTGGTTTGAGACACTCTCTTTTGATATTGATTTGGGATCAGTATGAGTGGTTTGAGACACTCTCTTTTGATATTGATTTGGGATCAACTGGAACTGACTTCAAGTTAGTAAGAGTGATATGACTCACTCTCTTGGAACTGATATGGGATCAGTAAGAGTGGTATGGCACACTATCGTCATATGGCACTGACTTTGGGTCAATAGAGAATGGTATGAGACATTCTTGAATCAATTCTTCTTCTTCATGGTTCAGCAGAGCAGAGCAGTGTAGGGCACTGATGGCAAAGATAGTACAGTCTGGCAGATGGATCAGCGAATGAAGTTCTCCCTAGTTGAGAGGGAGTGTTAAAATTGGCAACTAGGGCCAAACTCCATGTGGGTCATCTTATTTATGGCCGCTGATATTTTTCTTAGACTCCTCTCATCGAGAGGTGTAGGATTGATCTAAAGATCATCCGATTCCGATAAGTATTCATGGAGTTATGAATTTATTTGTGTTATAAGACAATTCGTCAAGGTCGGCCAACAACCAATTAACCCCCGCATGTGCTCAACATTTTAGTATAAAAGGAGGTGACTTGATAGTCATTTACACTCACAATTCACTCTTGATTTCTCTCCACTTGTTCTGGGTTTTAGTGGAAGAGGAATCTAGGAGAGGAAGCCCTAAACGCAGAAGATAAAGAGCCCTAGCATGAGCCCTAGACGCAATCGAGAAGGAGGCCTACACGCTGCCCTATACATTGGTCTCTACAAGCCCTAGACGCAATCTTAGAGGGGAGATCTAACCCTAGACACAGTGAAAGAAAGAGCCCTAATTGCAAACACCTATATGCTGTCCAAATGAAATCAAACCGTAGTCAATGAAGAGATTTACACGTTGTCCCAAGGGTGATCCTAAGATGTCTATAGGATACCCTAACCGCAGTTAACAGAAGGTCTTAGCCGTAGCAAAGTCATGGGTCTTTTGGAGGGCTGAGTTGCTATAAGGGAGGCCGAGGTAGGGCAAACTATTTCAAGGATGCGTAGAGGTGTCTTGGGTCCAAGAAAGGGAAGCGTATGATGTTATATGGAGAGGCCTAAACGCAAGTCCTATGCTATTGTTCTAGAGTGCCCTAGACGCAGCCACGGGAAGGGTCATATGCTATCACAAATGAGGCTATTCGTTTCAGCAAGGAGAGGCTTAAAGGAAGACTCTACACACTGTCCAATGAAGGCCTAAAGATCCCTAGCCGCGGTCAATAAGTGGAAAGCTAGCTGCAACCCTTATGAGGTTGAATGTGGGATAACATTGAGGCTACAGCAGTGTGCTCTAACAAACAGAGTTGGAGCAGCATGCCAATGTGTGAAAATAGGTAGCATTGTTGATGGCCTAACCTAAAGGTTGCCTAGAATTCAAATGCAGCAAATAGAAAAGTTCAGGAAGGTACAACAATGTTACAATGATGGCATGGTTCAGCAATGGGGCAGTAGCAATGGAATGATGGCATGGTACAGCAATGGGACAGTAGCAATGGCATGATGGCATGGTAAAGCAATGGCACAATGGGACAGCAGTATGGTACTTGGTGCAGCAAGTACATGGAGCAGCAATGGTGCAAGAAGCACATGGGACAGCAGTGTGGCGGCATGGTGCAGCAAGCACATGGGACAGCAGTGTGACAGCATGGTGCAGCAATGGCACAAGGTACAACAGTGCTAAACATTAGGACAACAATGATACTTGGTGCAACAAGTACATGGTGCAGCATGGTGCAACACAGTGAGGTGCAACATGATGATGAGGAGCAGCACAATGACAGGTGCAGCAAGGTGATGGAGTCACCTTGGAGAATCAGTTGAAGTAGCATGTCTTCAACTGAGTTCAGCTATCTCATGTATCATCTACTTAGAGATGATCTATGCCCTTACTTAGATAAGTCAAGTGTTGACTTCTGTTGTACATGTACTATCTCTCTCTCTCTCTATTGAACTATTGAAGAACATATAAGAAGAATTGATCATGGGTTTCCCCACAGTGGGGTTTGTCCCTGGCTAGGGCCACATCTTGTGTCCTCTTGTCTTGGCTTGTCTTCTGCAATTTATGTTTATGTTCTATCTGCAATTTACTATAATGTTGATGTGATTGCTAATCTAGAAAAGATATTGAGCTAACAGTGAAAATTGAAATAAATTGCTCCAAGCATAGAACATACCTAAAATTAACAAAATTCCTTGATCATGAAGCCCATGAGTCAAGCATTAAAAATAATTTTATTATCTTCTTTACATCAATTACATAAAATCATAATTACATGTGTCATCATGAACACTGAACCTAGTTACACTTTTCAACAAGTCCAACAAGGAAAAGCCCTCCTAACCTATAGATCTGCAACCAAAAGGCTAGATAGTAGATACAAGTGTAAAATGGAGGAAATAGGTACTTATATCAAAATGGGGATTAGATCTCACAATTGATATGTAAATAAAAATAAACAAGTAGATCCTCCCTTAACTGCAAAAAATAAGAAGAGATTCTAAGACTTTTTTGGATTTTTGGTTGTTAAAATTATACCTATGCTTTGGAGTCTCATCTCTTACCTTAACGTAAAGTAAATGTCCCTCTACGTCATCATGTCTGCTTCTTGTCATGTGAGTGGGCTTGTTCCTTACAAAAATTGCCCCCATTATTGCTTCTTTCACCCTACAATCTTTCAACTCTCCTTAAGAGCGGCCTCCACTTGTGGCATATCTCCAACATTTGTCCTTTGTGTGCAACAAAATACAAAACACTCATAGTAGGAAAACCCCCTTTTTGAAGTAATTTAAAACATGTGGATTGACTCAACTGCAAAACAAAACAAACAAGTGGGAAGGCCCTAGTTGCTTGCTTCCACATAACGCAATAGCTCCTCAAATGTAGACAACGTTAGTCTTAGGATAGAATTTACTTGTTAGCAAAATAGAATTAGATTTAAAATTATTACCCAATAACAATAGCAAGAAGAGAAACAATAAGAAAAAACCACTACACAATTATACAAGAAAGTACAAGAGTTCGCAAATAGATGAGATCTTTATTAATGATAGCACTTGTCTCAAGTGAACAACAACAATTACAATGGAGGAGAGCCTACCCCTTTATAGAAAAATCTCTAACGGCTACTAAGACTCTCATCAATAAAAATATTGTTGGTCTTCCACATATCGAGACTTACCAATTTTTTAATTCCTTGGAAATATTACAAAATAGATTTAATTATTCCTCAAGGGGGTTTAATTGACTCAAATCTCCCAAGAGAGGCCATGACTTCCCTTTAAAAAAGCTTTTCGATGGTCAAAGGTAAAAATAGTAATTTCTCCTCTCCCAACGACTAGCCTACTAGGTCCATCTCCCATTCAATTTGTCCACAAAGGTGGTGCGAATTGTCCTTGGAGATTTGACTTGCTCTCTTGGTTGTTATTTCCTTCTAATGGCTAGATTTTTGGCCCATCCTATTACTTTCTTGATCCAAGTTAGTTGCAACGGCTAATAGACTCTTCTCCAACAGCTTCTCTAATGGCTAGATTTATCCCAACGACTACTTTTTGACTCAATTCAACGTTGACTTCTCCCTTGACAATTCAACTTGGGCCCCTAATGCTAGATCTCCAATGTTCTTGCCTTCCAGAAAATCTGGAACATGGGTTTAGCTACTCAAGTCCTTATTTGTACAGAGTATATCTCTATTTTGCCCCATTCTTTAGGGCATTGCCACATCATCACCTTGATCGCCACATCATCCTACCCATGTGCCTAACCTCTGTTGAAAAGTGTAACTAGGTTCGGTCTTCATAATGACATGTAATTGTGACTTTTGTAATTGATGTAATAAAGGAAATAAAATTATTTTTGTAAGCCTTATTTCATGGGTTTCATGAGCAAGTGATTTTATTTTAGGTGGCTCCCATTGACAGCCTTAGGATTTGTCATTAACGTCAATCAATTAATGTCATGTATGAAGAGCTCTTCTTGAACATATGTAAAATGTATATGAGTCTATGAATATGTCTAGATAGCCCTCCAAGGACAAGCACTTGCCATCCTCTTCTAAGTCGACCTCCAAACTGTATGGAAGATCTCATGTCGGTTCACTTCAATAGACACATCCATTCATAATGATCATGTCGGCTTATATACATAGGCTAACCACTATATAAAGGGACCTCTGCCTATTCCACAGAGGTAGTGAATTTCGAACGTCCCTCTGAGATTTCGGGTGAACAGAGGCAACGAAGAAGCTTGGTGGTCTTTTTTGTGATTTCGGAGAACAAAAATCCAGTGAAGGGAAGTCCAGAACTTTGTATCTCTGTAATTTTGGTGAACTGAGACAACAGAGGAATTCAAATCATCTATGTTTCAGTAGAGGCTATAGTTGGAAGTGAAACACCTCTGGATTCGGATATGAGAAACAGAACTCGGTCTATGAGATAGAGGAAGAGTTTTGGTGTCTAAAGGAATTCGGATATCTCTACAGTTCGTATTTCAGTAGCAGTGAAGAAGATGAGACAGTTCATAGGGTACCACAATCATACATTTCAGTACTATGAAGGCCATGACAGCGAGAAGAAGATCTTGAAGGCAGTGATGAGAAGATCTTGAAGACAGTGACGCATAAAAGGTCGAAGCGAAGGAAGAATCATGAAGAAGAAAAGACAGTCAAGAGAAGCAATGTCTTGGTCTTGGAGTGGCTAATACGTCAAAGGTCTTGGTCTTGGTATTCGTCAATTGGAATCTCTAGAAGAAGAATTTGTGTCAATTTTCCTCTCAAAGAGTGAGAGGTTTTGACCTTGGTTCATAACTTCATAGCCTACATGCTATGTCTCTTGTCTATTTATGTTCTTGCATTGGTTACTATTTGATGAAAAAGAACACTAAGAATCTAACGTAAAGAAGATCCTAATCTAATCAAGTAAAAAGCATTCACAAGCAGTCACCAAAGAAGAGAAATCAACTAATTCTAATGCCCTAGATTTCTCAACAATCTCCAATGCCTTACATGAACTCGAAATTCTAACACCTTGATCTCCTTCATCTTTTCGTGCTAATCACTTTTGGCATAATTCATGCAAGATTTTGCCCAATGCTTTGCCTAAAAATCCACCTGAAATATTCCCCTATCCTACTGACCAAGTTTGACCAAGCGATAACTTTTCACCAGATGGTCTAATCAAAAAAATTCCACATGACATAGAATCCTCTAGTCCTACTCTACAATCTGAGACTTAGTTGACTTTTTTACCACCTAGACCATTTTGCATTGGGATAAATTACCTCAAAAAATGTGAAAGTTGTCACAAGAGACTGCTATGTTGTGAAAGTTGTCATGGGTAATACTACACCAAGACCAAGTTCACCAATAGAGTCTATGAACACTAACCAAGGTTCTCCAATCTAATTAGGGACGAGATTGCCGAGGTGAGGCTTTCAAGGGACAAGACATGGTTTGACCAAAACAAAATGGATACAAACTCAAACTGACAAAACACAGATCTAGGAGACCTAATACAGGGCCTCACATGCTTTTTACATAGCCTTAACTTGTGACATTGTGCTTACAATGGTGGTGAATTATGCACTGAAAAAATCTATGTACCCTCACTAACAGAGAGGTAACAAGTCCCATATGTATACCTAAGTGGGAGTGCCCTTTCATAAAGAGTCATGCCCCTTAGTTAAGACATGTCCTTTCATCAAGATGTGTTCCTTCACTAATTATTATTATTTGTATCTATATATTTAAATTTGTTACAAAGGAAAAGTAACCCAAGATAATGAATATATATATATATATATATATATAGATATTATATATATATATATATATATCCTAGATGTCCTAGATGAGATATACATTTCTTTTCATTTGAGACAACTTTGTCTTAGTGAATATTTTCTAGGTTTAGCCCCCAAGGGGAAACTCAATTGGTTATCATTGTGATAATGAAGTGTTATGTACCATGAGATTTGAGGTTGAAATCCCCCTAACTTACCCATGTCTTTGGAAGGGGCATATGTAGGCACCTAGAGGTATAGTGGTAGCAATTGCAATCGACCCTGTGTCATGCGAGTATGAGACTAACCTAGTTGTTGATTCCACTAGTTACAAAAAAGAATTCTAGTTTTCCATCATTCGAAATATAGCAATTTGTTCTCATTTTACCTGAGATTGCTCCAAGTGCAAAAATGATAAGTTGCAAACTTAACATAGGTACAAAATTGATTAGGATATCAAATGATTGAGGAAAAGATTGTTAGGTGCTAAGAAGAGTGAGTACTATTAACGCTCTACATATGCTTTATGAATTTTCCCTTAGTTCTCCTCCACAACTAGCAAAAGTTGGTCTCCAACTTTGATTGTACCAGCAAAATTATGGAAATCGAGTACAAACATTGGAAAGATTGTCCAAAGGAGAACAAGTCTAAGGATTCCTATATTTGAAAAAAGGCTTTCAATTTTTCAAAAAATAGCGAAACAAAGCCTCTAGGCTTGATTTTGAACCAAAAAATCGTTGATGAAGTCCAAAATGCATTAGAACTCCTAGAAAGTATCTCTTAATGAAACTTTGTCTAACAATTTCTTATATAGAGTTAGACACTTCTGCATATCCAATACAATCTCATAGAAGGTTTGTGGAAAGAATTGAATTGAGGAATCTTTGAAGAATTTGTACAAGGATGAATCACAAGAAACTCTGAAACAAAATCAAATGGGCATAGAGACCCACATTAACCTCATGACCTTGTGGAGACCATAAGGAACTTAATGGTAGAAGTCAAAGTTGTCGAGTAAATTTTGAGAGGCTAATTAAATATCAAGCGAGACAAAACCAAACAAATGTCTAGTGATCCAAAGCTTGACAAAAATACAAAGGAAATTACATCCTCGACATGGTTCTTGTTGAACCCTAAAAATGCACAATTCATTTTCTATGTTTTAAACCACTCATTAGTCAATTTTCTTATGACAACTCCAAAGGTTAGCAAGTAGTGCATAGAGGTGTGAACCCTTTGGAGATTAGTGACACCGGTCTTTTATAAGAAAAATCTTAGAAGACACTTTTGGTAGGATCTTAGCCTAGGTATGTTTGCATTCACTTTGCGTGGTTAGGTCAATGCCACGAAGGTTGGCACTTGGGGTTGTTGGGAGTGTCATATTCGCATGACATTTAACACCATTCCAAGGCTTTGTTTTTTTCAAAGGATGAGTCAACAAATGTAATATATGATGAATGGAACACAACGTGAAAGATGAGGGTGACAATTGACATAAAACCCTTTCATGTGACAAATCAAGACCCTTTCACATATTTGGAGCTATATCTCACATTTGGAGGAATGCTTGGCTATAGAAAGCTATTATATGGAAGATGACCAATTATCTAAGGCACTAGCTACAAACTTGGAGGAGTGTTATTATAGGAGCCTAAAAGAGAAGCCCTAACACCATTCACATGTCAAAACAAGGCTCTTCTACATACTTGGAAGCACTTCTACATATTTGGAGGCATGTTTCCCCTTTGAGAAGGTATTTTGGGATTAAAGGCACATTGTTCAAGGCATTATCTACATATTTGGAGGGAAGTGCCATGACACCAATGAACGGCCCTGCTGTTCTACAAACTAAAGCCTGAATCAAGATCAACAAATAATGTACCAATATTTCTTATTGAAAATTTATAGACTGTTAGAAAATTAGAAACGTAGTTGTTACCCCTCTCAAACCTCATCTATTAGCATCCTCTATTGATCATAAGCAGACTTGTATCATTCCAAATTATTTTGTTGATGGTATTCTCTAATAGATTTGAGTTATTATTCAATTAAGGCTTATGTGATCCATATCAAGTTTTTGAACATGTTTTTCGGCGATAATCACACCAAAGGCCCCAGTTTGTTTTTTCAGCATGCAGTTAGGACTTAGAAGTACAAATACCGTTGTGCTATACATGATTAGAAGCACTTGTGTTGAGTCCTGCCATATTAGTATTATTTAGTATTGAACAACTATCTATATTAATACTTTACTGCTTAACTATTTCTTTAGATTCAAAGCTGGACTTGGCCTGTGCACAAACAAGGCAGAACTAATAGCTCTTAAACTGGTTTTAGTACTGGCTGTTCAGAAATGGGTTCAAAAACTTCAAGTGATGGGGGGATTCTCAAGTGGTCATAAAATGGTTGAGAGGGGAATCCACTTTGAGAAATTTTCTACTCTACCCTGTCTATGAAAAAATTCTGAATTTCAAATCCATCATTGGTAAACTCTCTTTCATACATATCTACAGAAAGAGAAATACTAAAGCTGATTCCTTATGTACATATGGTTTGCAGTTAATTCCAGGTACTTGGCATCTGTGAGAGCATTAAGATGGTCGAGTACTTGAACACAATCCAGTCCCTTTCCTTTACCAGATTATGCCCTGGCACTATTCTTTTGCTCATTTTGTTTATACCTATGGCTGGAATACCCTGGAGAGTGCCTGATGACTGGTTTTCTTTTTTTTTTCTAGGAATACGAGGAAGATTGTAATCAGTCGGGACTGTATGTAGGCCAGATTGGGATATTCTTTTGAACTCTATTGGTTTTAGTTTTAGAAAATCATAGACAGAATCCCTTTGAAGTTTCTTTGTGAGGTTTTCCATGGTTGATTGTACTGAGCCTAAGGCAGATTCAATGGATCCTTACACACTCTGAATATTTGAATAACAATATGGTGTCTACAGAATGTAATTTTTTTTTCAGTAATGAAATTAAAAAAAAAAAATCAAGGAAAAAAGAAACTTTGCTGATTAATTCTGCTTTGCATCTTCATGCTATATGACAACAATGACAACCAATGCTTCCACCAAGATTTTCCGGACATTTTAACCATCCATAAGATATGGTTTAACAAATTGTATTTCTTGCCTGAACCTGAGAGTTGAGAATAAGCTCATCATCTTCTCTACAATATGTTCCAATTGCTCGCACATCCACAAAAGCCCCGGCCTCTCGAATTTGTAGAATATGAATTTTCTGGTAACGAATAGACATAATTGACAATAAATCATCATATAGGAAGACTCCCATGTTGTGACCCAAATGAATTAAGTCATTGGGGAATATCCGTTTATCCATGACTTCTCCATCTGACAACCTGCAAAGCACACATAGAAAGCGGGTCAGTGCACCTTTCCAGGATAAGAACACAGCCCCAACTATTGTATCATCTAATTAACCATAGTCAGCTTTACTATTTTATCTTGGATGTGTTTGCAAGACAATATAGTGTCAACAATAAGTACTAATTTAAATTGTACCTTACAAGAGCCATCATAACAACTCCCCAGAAAGAGTGTATAAATTCTACAACTATTGGGGATATCAAGAACGAACCTGACAAGAAAAAAGGTTATTTTTTCTGCTGAAGGAACTCCTTGAATGGCTCCCTCAGAAACTGGTGCATCCTGGTCTGGTGCAGTTGATGTAGCGACTATACCAAACTGGTTGTTTTCAGTGTACAGAAAGAAGTCTTTGCAGATAAACTCAGTACCAGAAGTAAGGGGTAGAGAGTATAGATGGAAAAAGTAGCTGTCAAAGTTCTTTGCCTTTGGAGGAAGATCATTATAGTTACAATCTTCACCCTTGCAACCAAAACTTAGCCAGCGGTGCCTGTAAACAATCAAATCCTGGTAGCTCCTACTGAAACATATAAGATACTGACCATCGCTTGTAAACTTCTTAATTGAGTGGTCTGGAGATTCAACATCATAGATTGTGCTGCTTGGAACCAGGTTTTCATAAAATTGTCTTACCCTGTGGATCTGCCAGTCAATGCAAAAATGTTCAAAATTAAAAGACACTGAAAAAGGAGGCACGTAAGCAAGCTGATTATATTTTTTAAAACATTAATAAGTCTCCTAGAGAAAAAGGCCAGTAAGAGGAGAATTTCCATATGAAGATGTACAAAGGTAATTTAATTAATCAAATGACAAATAAACATCATTTTAAAGGACATATGCTACACAGGTGAATAGAACAATATAAAAGGATAATCTAAATTAGGTCATTCCAAAAATCTAAAAACTACTCAATTAATTCAATCATTTCCCAATAAATTTTCTTTAAAGACCACAAAATGAATCTAAATAAGATAAAGCATCAAACAATGCATCCATGGTAATCTACTTCCAAAGAGAAATGGATCTTCAGTGAGTAAAAAGGCAGCTCACATAACACAAACTTTAATAAGAGGAGCGATGAACAGATTCTCATATCCTAAACAGCCTATATTTCAAGACTGGTATTGTCAACTCTGTATCTATCCGAAATCCTCAAAATCAAAATTATAACAGTCTGAAGTTTGAACAATATCCCCTTACTATAAACTACATCTGCCAACGTCAAGGGATTCACATATGATGCATTGAGTATCCTAACCATCAAAACCTAAAGCAAAGGAGGCATCAATGCTACATCTAACATGCCCAGGAGGCTATGTCCACATATCATTTCATTCTAAACTTCAAAGGAGACAGAACTCTGAAATAAGTTTCGTCATTGAGAAATATTGAAAAAATTTGAACATGAGGGACCACAAGATAAGTTCCCTTGTCGTGGAAGATGAAAAGGAAAAGTATATCATGGTCCTCCTCATATCTCCTTATCTTGTAAATCTTAGAAACACCAAGATTCCTCCTTGCGTATAAATTGCTCATAAAGGTCCTTATCAGGTTAGTACATATATTTCACTATAAAGCATGACGACCACTAAGAGGAGATTCTCTAACAGCAGCCAATGTAACATTATTCCAAATAATTGATGAAATATATTCTCATATATACTCTAGATAGATCAGAACATGTTTATGTACATTGCAGATCTTGTTAACTTCATATCAACCTCACATAGACCATCATAGTACAAATATGAATATCAGACTGTAGCAACCTCTTTCATATATGTTAAAATTGGCAACTAGGGCCAAACTCCATGTGGGCTATCTTATTTATGGCAGCTGATATTTTTCATGGACTCCTCTCATCGAGAAGTGTAGGATTGATTTAAAGATCATCCGATTCCGATAAGTATTCATGGAGTTATGAATTTATTTGTGTTATAAGACAATTCGTCAAGGTTGGCCAGCGACCAAATAAACCCCACATGTGCTCAACGTTTTAGTATAAAAGGAGATAACTTGAGAGTCATTTCACACACACTTCTCTCTTGATTTCTCTCCACTCGCTTTGGGTTTTAGTGGAAGAGAAATCTAGGAGAGGAAGCCCTAATGGAAATCAGGTCTCAGCCATGGAAGGAACCTCTACGCTGCCCGAGCACTGACCTAAAAAAGCCCTAAACGTAGTTCTAAAGAAGCCCTAAACACAGTCCTAAGGAAGCCCTAGCCACAGTCCTAAAAATGCCCTAGACGCAATCCAATCAAGTGCAATGCATACCTTGGAGAGCAGCTCATTGGAAAGGAGAAGAAGTTTGTTCTGGGCCGCAACAAAGGAGGCAAGACCAACGAAGAATTCAGGGACTCATTCAGGGGTCCGAAGTGCTGGAGAAGGGGCCGAGTTCCCTTGTTGTCATAAGGATTGTTTTAGGGTCGTTTGGAGGAATGCAGACTCTTGGAAGGGCTGCCGCAGTTAAGAAGAGGCTTGATGTAGCAAGCCGCAGCAAAAGGAGGTAGGACGAAGTTGTTAATGAGGGCTAGACTGCCCAGAAATTGCAGCGTAGCATCTGCTCCCATCTTAGAAGGACAGCCGCAGTAAAGGAGGACACTTTGCACAGATTGAAGGGTTGTTAGGGACTATGTTTGAGTACCCTAACCAGTCCAAGATTGCAGCAGTCAAAGGACCCTAGAACAGTGAGCTGAAGCATGCATTTTAGGTACAGCTGCTACAGCAATACCACTGGGACAGCAGCAATACAATTAGGACAGCAGTGGCAAGTATGGAGCTGCAAGGGACAGCAGCATGGTGCTGCAAGGGACAGCATCATGGTAAAAGGACAGCAATGACATTGTGCAGTGATAACACAATGGGACAGCAGCAACAGCAAGCACATGGTGGCAAGCATCGTGCTGCAAACACATTGGGACAGCTAAGCTATGATGCTTGGGGGAGCATGGTAAATGGGACAGCAAGGACAGTGCTTGGTGGAGCATGGTAAATGGGACAGCAAGCAATTATGGTGCAACAATGAGATGTAGCATGATGGGCACAGTGAGGTACAGGATGAGGCAGCACTGGTGGGTGCAGCAAGACGATAAAGTACAGCAAAATGTTGCAGTACCGGAAGGTGCAGCAGTATGATGTGTGCAACGTGGTAATGAGGTCCAGCGTAGTGATGATGGGTGCAGCACGATGCAGCACAGTGAGGTGCAGTATGATGACAAGGTGCAACACAATGCATGGTGATGGAATCACCTAGGAGAATCAGTTGAAGCAGCATGTCTTCAACTGAGTTCAGCTACCTCATGTACCATCTACATAGAGATGATCTATGCTCTTACTTAGATAAGTCAAAGTGTTGACTTCTGTTGTATATGTACTATCTCTCTCTCTTTCTGCTGAACTATTGAAGAACATATAAGAAGAATTGATCAAGGGCTTCCCCACATTGGGGTTTGTCCTTGGCTAGCGCCACAGCTTGTGTCCTCTTGTCTTGGCTTGTCTTCTGCGATTTATGTTTATGTTCGATCTGCAGTTTACTTTAACGCTGATGTGATTGCTTATCTGGAAAAGATATTGAGCTAACTGTGAAAGTTGAAATAAATTGCTCTAAGCATAAAACATACCTAAAATTAACAATATATCATATTTTAGAATCTACTGAATAATTGTTCTATAACTTCCCTACGGAGCTTAGCCACATATCCGATCAAACAATAACAGCCTTTAATGCATTCTGTCACAGGCTTACAGCCATGCAAAAGAAAAGTAATGAAGAAACAGAGACGACAAATATTTTGATTACAGAAAGGACATGCTGATTAAAGGAAGGACAAATATTTTCATAACAAAAAGGAAAAAGAACAATGATTAGACATTGGAAGGAAAATTATCTACCAAAAAATGTAAGGAAAATATAATAAGATAAAATAGGAGATGAAATGTGATTATGATATACAGTATCTAGGAATATTTATACCTGTGAAGCGAAAAGGTCACAATGAGCAGTGGTGACTCTGTTTCTTATAGTTGATTAATTATGTGTACAAGCCATTCCCCAGAAATGGCCTTGTCCTCAAAGCAAAGAGAAGGGTATTTACTTTTAAATTCCTCACTTTCCCATAAAATGTCATCAACTGGTAAGTTCTTCCACTTGATGCAGTAATATGTTATCTGTCTAAAACACAAATATTTGGTACGTGCTGACAAAATGCCTTGAAGTTTTAGGATGAGTTTTCTCTCTTCATCAAGGAGAGTAACTCCATTTGTATTGGACAATGATTTCCTAATTCTGTGTTTGAGCAGGATATGTGGAAGACATCTTGGACTCGACTTTTGTCACAACAATTAACAGCAATTTTGAAAAAATCAAACTCGGGAACAACATTGTGGGGGCCAACAGTTCTGACAAGCCCAACAAAATTCCAGAATGACTCGACAAAAAATCAGCAGGCAAGAGGGAATAAGAAAAAAGTAGCTAGGAAAATAAATTGAAAAGAATGAAAAATCATCAATTTCTTGGAGATTTGCTTTTATTTAGTCTATCAAGGCCCATAGAAACACAGTGCTGTCTATTCTTCCCTCCTTGCTTAAGGGATAATTTTTTGTATATTGAAGGTGTACAAAGACCCAATCACTTTTTTGAACCTCCCATTATAATCGATGACAATTGGCTTGTCGTTTGATCCTTTTTTGATTGTTTTCTAGGTTTCCCTTTAATATGCATACAATCTTCTCAGACTCTTAAATAGCCTATGACAGTAGGAACTTCGATGTGACACTGTAAAAAAGAACTGTGTTTATAGAGGATCATAAACATACAAGGCTTTAAAAGGAGTCATCTTAGCAGAAGTATGTTATCTTGAATTATGCCATCATTTTATTAAATGCAACCATTGAACCCACTTTTTTTAACAATTTCAAAGCTATGTTGCAGGAAACACTGGTCCTAAGGGCGTTTCTAGGCTAAAACGAAACGGAAACGCGGAAACGCATTTGGTACAGCCTGGAAACGTGTTTTAGGCTGTACTGCCACATTTCATGTGGGGAAACGTGGCCCAGTATGACCTGAAACGCATTTCCAGGTTGTACAGCCACGTTTCAGCAATAAAGTGACTTTTTCAGTTTTTTTAGATTTTTTGTTTTCGCTCCCTGCCAATTCAGGAGTGATAGAGGGAGCTATTGAAGATTGGAAACAAAATTTTTTGAGTGGGGCAGCCTAATGTTCAAGCCTATGGCCCTAGTGTTGATATGCAGTTCATAGTAATGTTAAATTATTAAAATAAAAGGATGAAAGTGAAGGAGAATGTCACTTTCATCCGTTTACTTAAATTTTAACATTACCATGAAATGACTTATGATGTTTGAGAGTGGTTTCACCCTCATTGGATTTCACATGGAGAAAGTAGAATTTTAGATCTCACTCAATCCAGCAGACTTATCTGTTTTTCAGGATTGGGGTGATTGCAATGTTTCCATTGGATTTTGTCATGTACTACGGTATGGAGCATGTATTTAATCAAGAGAACCAAGCCCTCTATGCAAGGGAGACTCCCAATAATCAAGAGCACCTAGGGTACTAGGGTATGGAACTTGTATTTAATCAAGAGCACTAAGGTCGTTTGATTATCCAGGAGGAGACTCCCAATCAAGCACGAGACAACAAATTAGAAATTTCGCATGGCTGATTTTGGATGTTGTTATTTTCATTATGTTATCATTCATGAGTAAATGTGATATAAATTTAGAGACTTATAGTTTATGCATTGACATTGGACAATTTAATCATAATGTAATAAATTAGAATGTATCATGTA
>APFE030073709.1:103369-157906 GCA_000404065.3 Pinus taeda | reverse complement strand
ATACTCGTTTCCCCGTATCGTGCAACTTAGTTTCAAAGCATCAGAAGCAAGCTTCAAAACAATTTTGTCACAAGTTTAATTTAGTCATTTGTTTGTGGATGATAAGTTGAGCTCATTGTAAGTGATATATCCACTTGTGGACATATTTCCTTGCATAAATTACTTCTTAAACTTAGAATCTCAGTGACTTCCAATAACTTTTGGAAATTCATCCAACTTGCATACATTCTTGGTAAAAACATCCCTAATCTATGTAGTTGTATCGGCCCTGTTACCCACCCAAAGTGGGTGACCCCATAGGAGGAATTTTTCTTCTATCATCTCTTGCAACCAACAACTCTTGACAGCCATTAGTAGTCGATGATGATGTGCCATTTATATCTCTACCACCTGCATCAATCATATGTTTCCTCGCCCATCTGGCAAGAGCACATGTTGGAAGGTGGGCTTCCATTCAAAAGGTACTTTATTCATTTTGCAATCAAGTGCTTATGCTTGTTTGTATTTGAGCTTTTGATATGGATCATGGTGTGACCTAGAAGGAGGGGTTTTGACCGTGATTTTGTTCCCTCACCTTAAATGGGGGGGTTAATCTTCGATCCTAGTCTAGTGGGACCTCCCCTAATGGCCCAATGGGTATAGGAGGGTCGCTACTTAGGTGACCCTAATTGAGATAGCATAGTTCCATCTATCCCTATTCCATACTTACCACTTTCCATCTTACATTACAAGCCCCATGTTCCACCTCCCTTCTTTGGGTTCAACTAGCCATTGGTCTAGGATTTGGCACCATACATCCTCATACCTAGGTAGGGCCCAAAACTTGGCCCTAGGAGGTTGATGCAGGTAAAAGAACATGAAAAAGCATATGATGGCCACAAGAACAAACAATAGAAGATCAAAATGCAAAACATTGTCGAGACATACACATTAGCACATGGGAAAAAACCTAGCATGAGCTCTACCTCACTCATTATGGCCATCCCCTGATTCCTGAGCACATGTTGCTCTTCATATTATGAGAAGGAACCCTCACATGTCCCAACCCCTGGTGGGAAATGAGTTGCCTCACCATTAAGTGGGTAATCATTGTTATATATCATACAAAGTAAGCTCTAGCCCTTTTAGCTACGAGTAGTAATACAAAGAAAAAAATCAAGAAAAAGTAAAAGGCGCACAAGAAGGGTGGAAAAACAAAGGCCGATTTGGTAACTCATGCATCCACGATTGCTCCCTCCCCTTTGTTTCATCTTATACACTCAAGATGAGGAGCCCATCATCGTCAGTCCCTTTGACCATGGCACTTGGCCATGAAATCTTCTCCCCTTTGTTTCATCATTACTCACATGACACCTATCAATTGAAGGGTGGACCAAGGACATGTCACTTCCCCTTGGGGGTTGGGAACACCTAATATGGTGGTCTATTAGCCACTCCTACCTAGGGAGGTAACACTATTGTGAGCTTAAAGCCTTAATTTTGGAAGGGGAACCTTACTTGAAGTGTCAAATTGCCCATTACTTTCAAGTTTGGTTCACTTAGATGCAAAAAATGATTAAATGTACTTAATGGTGTAGTTGCTAGCACTGGATATTGTGTAATTGTCAAGTGGTTCCACAGCCATGGCTTGGCCAACTTAATTGGGGCCCAAGTCGTTTAGAGGAACATATTGGCACCCACAAGTGGAGCATTGAGAGTCGTGGGTCTCCAAGCTTAAGCAAAGCATCACACATAGCCATGAGCACCTCCAGCGCCCGCAGTGTTCCAACACTTTGCCCTACATCAATGACTTTTATAGGATGATGCGCTTGGACCCAGCATGACCCCAACCATAAAACAAGTGCTTAAGGAGGAGAAGGCGCACCCAGGTCAGTGTACATGGCTATACCCTCCTGTAAAAAATAAAAGAGATCAATCTCTTGAACCTGAAAGTAAGTGCACGCAACAAAAACAGGCATAAGGAATTGGAACGATTTTTGGGCTAGTTGCAGGAACGACAGGTCTGAAGATGGTAATCCAAGAACAAAAAGAACAGGGTGCAGAGGTAGCGTCATTAAGTGTGAAATATGGCCTGGAAACTCCAGGCGGAAAAGAGAATGCTACATAAGTCACTCCCAAGATTGATCAAGCACCTAAGTTAGAGGATAAGAGGCACACAGGTGATGAGATCAAACAATATATCTCTCTAGGTAAAAGGGATATGGTTCATGTTGACAGTGAAGAAGTATTGACTAGCCATGATTCTTTGGCAATGAGCATTGTTACATCAGATGACTCTGGAAAGCTACCCTTTTAAGAAGTATGCATAGTAGTATCAAAAGAAGGTTGCAAACCTTAGTGCCTGTTGACCATGTACATGTCCATAGTCCAAGAAGCAAAGTACAAAGCAATGGAATAAAAATTTTGAGTCAATATCATCATTGTAATCCCAAATCTCTAACCTTAACCTCACTAATCCTACAAGTTATCGTATGTTGGTGGGCTCGTTGATGTACTTGGTAAACATGAGACCTAATATATGTTTTGTTGTGAATGTTCTTAGTCAATTTCAATTGGAACCTCGTCATGACCATTGGATAGTTGCCACGCATATTTTGAGATATCTACATGGAACAATTTATCATTGCCTGAAGTGTATGATGGAAAGGAAGTTAAACTAATAGGTTTTGCCGACTCTGATTGGGGTGGCAATGAGACAGATGGAAGTACTACTAGTGGTTGTTTTAGTTTGGAATCTGCAATGATTTTGTGATAAGTAGAAAACAAGATCATGTTGCTTTAGTAGTGCAGAAGTTGAATATGTCGTTACATGTGAAGTAGGAAAGGAAGCAGTTTGGTTAAGAAAACTCCTACCATATTTGTTTGGAGGACCACTAGATCCTACTGTGATAAATTCTGACAATCAAAGCAAAATCAAGATATTTGAAGACCCCGTGTTTCGTGCCAGGACAAAGCATATCAATAACAAGTACCACTACATTAGAAGTTTGGTGAAAGAAGGGATCGTGAAGTTACAATATATTTCAATAGATGAACCGGTAGATGACGTGTTGACAAAGTCTCTTCCAAATAAGAAGTTCGAATATTTCAGAAGCATGCTTGGATTAGTTGATATTACAAATTTAGTAAATAGGGAGAGATGAAGCATTTTGGGGCGACAAGATGCTTGGGAGGACATCTAGCTGGCCTGTGATGATGTCTAGATCTCGAAGTAGGGAGGGTGGCGTTGATCTTGGAGCTTCAACCTTGGATATGCACCTAGATCCCTAGGTTGGTATTAGAGCTAAAGCCTGATGGTATCTAGAGTGGCTAAATCTTGGTACACACCTCAGTCCCACCCGATTATATTCCTTGGTCAGGTATCTAATCTGGAGCAATGCGTGTGTTGTGACTCTTCATAGATCATATCATTTTGAGATCTTCCATGTACCTATGTATATATGTAATTATGAATACATCCCTAGTTAAGAGGGAGTGTTGAAGAATGTAACTAGTGTCAGTCTTCATAATTGTATTTGTCAAAAGAAAAAAAAAAAGAGATTTTATTGTAAAAGAAAAACATTTGGGTTTCATGCTCTTTTATTTATTTTTTGGGTCAAAACCTCCATTGAAAGCTTCCAGGTTTTGTCAAGAGTCACGAGTCATTATCATATTTATTAGACCCTTCTTAGGCATTTGTATCATGTAAAGAAATTTATTTTTAAGTCAAAAGTGTCATTTGTCACCTCCTCACGAAGTTGGCCCTGTCCTAATGAACTCGGCCTGAATTAGGGCTATTCAACCCAACAAAAACAGTATAAATAGAAGTACAACTCAACCTATTAGACATCAATTCTCTCACAAGTTCGATCTATAACTCCAAGGCAAGAAAAGAAGAGCGAAGAGCAAGGAGAAGGAAGAAAGAAGCTAGAAAAGACAAAGAAGAAGTTTTGGGCATCTCCCTCTCACACATGCGAAGTCTTCTAGGGTTTCTGGGCAAGTAGCTCGGGGCCAAAATTCTTAAGAGCTGTAGGTCCAAAATTCTATAGCTGGGAGGCCAAAATTCTAGATTGAAGTTGTATTCATGAAATTCTGGAACCATTGTTGTATTAATGAAATTCCACAACTTGTTCTATTTTAATTTGTACAGCATTACAAGATCTCTTATGTGCATAAATGAAGCAACCCTTATGGATCGAATAGGGTTCTCAAGCAGCTCCAGTGTGATGAATATGTATGTTTTATGTAGCACTTAATTCCAGTTTAAAATAAATAAATAAAATCTTCATAGAAACAAGCTTTGTCTCCCGCAAACCTCCCCGTGTCCTCCCCGCAAACCTTCGTGACCTCCCATGACCTCCCCGCAAACCTCCCGTGACCTTCCCGCAGGCCTCCCGTGACCTTCCCGCAGGCCTCCCATGACCTCCCCGCAGACCTCCCGTGACCCCCTGTAGCTCCCGTGACCTCCCGTCCTGGCTCCCGCGCCTCCCGTGACCTTCCGTCCAGGCTCCCGTGGGTCCCGTGATGCCCATCCAGGCTCCCGTGGCTCCCATGAGCTGCTCTCCCGTCCACGCAGTTGTTCAACCCATCCATGCAGCTACTCAACCTGCTGCCACAGAGCTGCTCGAGTCCCGCCGAGGCTCCGCGTCAACCCGTCCACCCCGTTGCTCAGCTCTTCCATGACTTGCTGTCACTGGGCTACTCGACCTCTTCTGCAGATTTACGTGGAGGCTCCACACCCCTACTCGACCCGTCCACGCCACCGTCAGAACTGCTGATTGTTGGAACGGTTGAAGCTCCACACACAGCAATGTCAATTGCCAAAACGCTGTTGTCGTCGCTGCCACCGTGGACATTCGCCACAATGCTGCTACCGTCTGCTGTCGTCGACCTTGGCCACACAACCACCGTCTACGTTTCAACCCTCCGAAATCTCAACCTCCTAGAAACTTTCAGCCATGGAAAAATTAGTTGCTCCAACCATGACAGAGAAGCAACACAACAAGGACCCCGGGGAAGCTGAAATACCACCGTCCATAGATTTCAACAACAGAGGTCCGTTGAAGTACTTGTAGCAGTGCCACAATAAAGGCGAGGATGTATACATCCCCACCGATATTGCATTAGAAACAAATTTTGCTTTCTAGACATCCCAAATTAAACAAATTATGAGGAAAATGGAACACCTAGAGGCGGAAAATCGTGGGCTGCAAGCCAACATCGGCACTTTGTCAAACAGAGTTTTATCGATAGAGGGAGAAGACACATCTATCAGAAAAGCACTGCAGGAATACCGAGAACAAAGTGCGGGGCAGAATTCCGACGAAATTTTACAAGCGGAAATCAGAGATCTTAAAAACAAACATGAGGAAATTAGATCCCAACAAATGTCCTTTAAACAGGTAACAGAGTCGCATATCAGCACATGGGCACAGGTGGTCAGAGGAAAGGACAAAGCCCCTCCGCTCATAGTGGTGGAGGAAGTAGTACAGGCAAAGCTTGTGGAGGAAAGAACCCAACAAGCAAGAGAATTGAATCTTAAGGTAAGAGGACTCCCTACACCTCCCCCCTCAGCGGACCCAATGGAATTGGAGAACAAATTTCTATGCGACACTCTCGACATACCAGACATAACCTTGGACAAAGCCTGGATAGGGCAGGACTCTACCCTCTTCCTCAGGTTCTGTGACTCGGATAGACTTCAAGTACTCCGAGCCAAGCGGAAGCTATTCTCTCTTCCGAATAAAGTGTTTTTGGATGAAGATCTCACAAGAGACCAAGTAGCTGAATTGAAACAGGCCAGGGAACAGGTTGCAGCAGCAAGACAGGGAGGGAAATGGGCAGTGATTAGAAACCTTCGGGCAGTTATTCGGGACGCCTTCCCCCTAGGATGGGCATCCCGTTCAGGTAACTCCAAATGACGGGCCCGAACAGAGAGGAGGCAGGCACGGATCTCTTGATTCACTGTTGGAATGGCAATGGCTCCTTCTGGTCTTCACCAGGGCTACTTTATGAAGCTCTTAGCTCAGCAGACATCCTCCTGGTTACCGAGACTCATGCGAGCCCAGTCCGACCTCTCCCTGACATTACAAGATACCAGTGGACCGCAGTTTGCAGACAAGAGACACGGAGTTCAAGAGGAGTCAGGGGATCAGGGGGTGTTGCTTGCCTCATCGGTGATAGCCTCAAGAGAAAAATATCAGTGGTCGCGACTAATGAGTATGCCAAATTCATGTGGATTCAGATCAGAGCCAGAACATCACCTCCAAGAGACATTTATGTCACAGTCTGTTACTTCCCACCTATTTCGTCTTCCTACGCTATTCACAATAGCTCAAACGGAGACCCTTTTACAGACCTGTACTCTGACATCACCAGGTTTATGGTAGTAGGGGACGTCATTCTCACGGGGGACTTCAATGCCCGGACCAAAGACCTCCAAACTCCTATACACGACTGGACAGAGGAGATATTTTGCACTCGGGGGACTGACCCGAACACGATCGGCATGCACCAGACCTCCGAGGATCACTTGGGACCCACCACAACCTATGGGAGATATCTGCTACAGTTGGGAGAATCTCATGAGCCGGTAATTCTGAATGGCCTACCATGTTTCCCATCCTCGCACTTCTTTACTTGCAAACCATTTGGAGGCGAGGCAAGTGTGGTTGACTACGCTATTGCAAATCCAGATCTCCTCCCTTACATCAAAAACTTCTCGATCAGCCCCATCCCTCTCGCAGATCATGCACTTCTCTCACTCTCTCTATAGTTTGACCTCCTGAATCCATCTCCTACTCTTCCCCGCAGCCCTCCCAGGACCACCTTCCAATTTGAGGAGGGTGACCCTGATCTCTTCTCCTTTATCCTCAGATAGACACTCCCATCGGAGTCCCAGTTCGCCTCTCTCAGCTCCGCCAAGGACAAATACCAGTGCCTCTCATATGCAATCTGGGAAGCTACACTCCAATCCTTCCCCCATTCTACCTATACCGCCACCACCTCCCGCAAACCAGGAAATTGCCCTATGAATAAATGGTATGACCAGGAATGCAAGTTTATGCATCAAGACCTCCGACACACATTCCGGAACTCCTTACCAAGATACCCTGACCTCTGTTCAGCCTACCGTCGCCTCCTTCGCCGCAAGAAGCGCCTTTTCATTGCCCATAGGAGACAAGTTCTTTCTACTCTCCTCCTTCACTCCCCTAAAGATTTATGGGGGATCATCCTTTCCCAGCACTCACCTACCCCAGTCGACCTTGATCCTACCTCAATGTTCTCTCACACCTCCCAACTGTATGACAATCCTAGGCAACCTCTGATTCAGGTTACTTCCCCCCCCCCCACCTCCTGCCACCTTTTCTCCGACAAAGATATCAGAGAGGCTATATGGACAATGAATAGCAATAGGGCAGCAGACGAAGAAGGCTTCCAGGCAGAATTCTTCAAGCATGGACTTCGCCCCCTAGTAGGATATCTGGTGGACCTTTTCAACCAGGTGGTTCGGGATGGATTTTCGGATGGTTGGTCACACCACATTATCTACCCGATCCACAAGTCAGAGCCTACTTCCGACCCCAACAACTACAGGACAATCATGGTTGGGCACACATTCTCCAAGCTATATGTTACAATACTCCACAGGACACTCTCCCATTTCCTTGAGCATAGAAACTCAGGGCCAAGGGCCAAGCAGGATTCCGCCCAGACCACCAGACGATTGACCACATCCTTAATCTTTGTGCAGTGATCGAGGAGGCTAGGTATCAATCCTCTAAAGTGTACTGCTGTTTTGTAGACTTCCGAAAGGCCTTTGACTCGGTCCCGAGGGAAGATCTTTTCCAGAGACTAAGAGAGATTGGCATCTCCTCGACTCTCCTGACAGTTATCATGCGCCTCTATGAGGTCGTCCTTGGCCGTCTCCGCACAGTCGGAGGAATGTCAGATTTCATCCGAAGCACCATTGGAGTCAAGCAAGGATGCCCCCTTTCTCCTACTTTATTCGGGATCTATATCGATGAGCTTGAGTCCTTTCTCTGGGAACATATCCAAGAGACAAATGGGTGTCTTCTTCACCAGGACTTGATTTCCATCCTCCTCTTTGCAGACGATATTGCCCTTATTGCCTCCTCCCAAGAAGGCCTTCAGAGACAGCTGGATGCTCTCGCAGCTTTTTGTGACCGGAGGCATCTAACTATGAACTTGGGTAAAACCAAAGTGATTATCTTCAATGGAGTCAAGAAAACCTCGGACTTCCACTTCCTATTTAAAGGAGAAAAGATCGATATTGTCAGCACCTATACATATTTGGGAGTTCAGTTTTCAAGGCCTCGCTTCAGCCTGCGGCCAGCCCTTCAGCCTCAGATCAACAAAGGGTATGGCTCCCTAGCCCTTCTAGAGAGGTAGTGTTTCCAGCACCATTTCCAGGACATCTTGTCCAAAATGAGCATCATGAACACTTTGATTCGCCCCACAGTACTTTAAGGCTCAGAGATTTGGGGCCCTCTCTCCTAAAGTCAGATTGGGTTTCAACGAAGCAGATCCAGGCCCTCCTTTTGCGTCGTTTCATTAGGTGCAAGTAGACAGTTCCTCAGCACATCATTCTAGCAGAGTTTGGGGCTCAACCTTTCCACCTAGAGGTGATATTCAGGTTAGTGTCTCTCCTGCACAGGCTCCGAGGCCTAGCAGATGCGAGGAAGGGTCGAGATAGATACCCATATTTAGCATATTGCTCCTCGAGAACATCTCCCGTATGCAGACAGGCTGATCCAAATGTTGGTACACTGGTGTGACAAAGCTTCTGGAGGCTTCAGGAATCCAGATTGACCATCTTCCTCCCTTTCAGTACTCTCTGAATGCTCCAGGCCACCTCCTTCCCACTCAGCAAGAGCTGAATAAAATCATTAAGGAGGATAGTTACAGACGATACGTTCAGACTACATGGACCAATCCTCCCAATGGGTTGCGTCCAAAAATGGCCTTCTATGCAGAGCATTGCCTGGAGATCAGGGATGGGCTCATCATCAGACCCCAGTACACGTTCTAGCATTGGATGCATGCCCTCAGAATCCCCCTCGGGCAGCTCAGAGTTGGATCTCACAGACTCCGGGTGGAGACAGATCACCACATCGATAGGGCAGATAGGATTTGCCAACTCTGCCGCTTATAGGAGATAGAGACAAAGACACACTTCATCTTCGAATCCCCTGCTTACTAAGAGATTCGAGGTCATTTCCATTGTCTCTGCAAGTCTTCTCAGACTTTGTCCAGCTTCCTCAGATATGTCGATCTGAGATGCCTTGTACTTTATCTCCAAGAGGCCTTCAGATTTCGGGCCCGTTTTCTTCAACCCCCCACCAGATCGGACACCACGCAGAAGACCACAAACTTCTTTATGGCGCTACCATCAGCGCGGGGCGCCAAAAGAACCATTGACCGACCCACAGACACTGAGACCAGATCGGTGTGGTCCCGGGGGAGCGACCCACCAGACTGCACTAACGCTCCAGGAATGGATCCACCCCCGGGGGCGCCCTAGAACCTCCAAGCGGCAACAGCAACAAACCAGTATGCCCACACGACAACAGACTTTGACAAGCTTCTCTTAGTTTTCTTCTCTCGAGCTCGGATGTTAGGAGTAGGAACTGGACAGGAGACTCCTTTTTTCTCCTTCTCCTTCTTTGCTTCATCGCAGAGCTTTGTCTCGAAGGCGAGAGCTTCTAACTTTTACATTTACATTTACTTAGATTATAGATGAATTTTCTGCTCTTTAAATAAAAATGTCAAAGGGGACCGTTTGGTCCACCCGCTTGGCATGATGTAATCATTGTAACCGACAGTCCCGTTGACCTATTATGGTCATTTGTTGGACATTAATAAAATTATCTTATCTTATCTTCTCTTATTCGGAGAGCTGACGCTTGGAGGATTTGGCAGAGATCATCTACTTGAAGGGTGGGTTGACTTGGTGATTGGAGAAAGTCTTTATTACGGTCAAAAGGTCTTCGATTGTCTCATTTTTATTTTGAATCTACTAGTGGAAGAGTTGGACTGGGTTTTCCCTTGGATAGGGATTTTGCCCTGGCTAAGTGCTTATATCTTGTGTTCCTTATTCTTGTGATCTTCATACATTTTAATTTGGTAATTGATTGATGAAAGATAATATAATAAAGAAGTAAATAGAAGCCAACATACATCACAAGTAATAATCAAGAAAAGAGGCATGAAACACTAATATCTACATGCATTGATTTCTTAACAGAGCGAAGGGGAGAGATATATGGCATCGGGAAGCGGACCACGCAACCAAAATTAGGGTTCCCATGTAATGCCACTCCTAAAGCTAGTAGCCAATAGAGAAGATCACATTGGACTAGGATACAAGATTAACCCCCAAGTTGAGGTGAGGGAACAAGAGTATAGATCAAGCCCATTCTTTCCTCTGAATCCCCCCACTAATCCATGTCCAGACGTGCCCAAGAAAAGTAGGCATAAATGCCCAAGCACATAATGAAAAGTCATACCTTCAGGGTTGGAAGGCCCACCTTTAAACATATGATCATGACAGATGAGCGAGAGTACATAATAGTTGGCTCAGGTGGTGTACAATAATGGTACATCAAGATATCTGGTGGCTGCAAGGGGTTTTTGGCTGCTGACTAAAGACAAATTAAGGAAAAAATTTCTCCTATAGGGGTCACCCACTGGTGGTGTGTAACAAGTCCACTTGACCATGGGTTCATTGGGATTTAGCACACCCTCTCCCCTTTTCTATATATCCGGGTCGGGCTTGGAAATGTTGCCCCAGAAGGTTGATGCAGCTAAAAGAAAGGAAGAGCATAAAATGGCCACAAGAAAGAAACGAAAAAAAAATTATAAAATGCAAAAGATGGTCAGGACATTAACATAGCACACAAGGAAAAGCCAAGCATGAGCTCTACCCCTTATCATTATGACCATCACCTGGTTACCAAGACCAATGTTGCCCTATCACATCATAGAAAGGAACCCTTGCATGTCCAACCCTTGGTCCGCGATGAACTACCCCAACCACTAAGGGGGTAACCACTGCTACACATCATTCAAAGCATGCTCTCATTTCCTAGAGCTTCGAGCAGTAATACAAAAAATAAATCAAGAAAAAGAAAAATATAATAAGAGGGGTGGGAAAACAAAGGTCCAGTAACTCATGCATTTATGATTGCTCCCTCTTCGCATTTGTATGCCCATAATATGAAATTCCTCATTATTGTTACCCCTTTGTCCATGAAATTTGGCCCTAAGACCCCTTATTCACGTTTGTTGCATCATCATTCACATAACACCTATCAACTGAAAGGAGGACTGAGGACATGTAACTTCCATTTGGGGGTTGGAAACGCCTAACAGGATCATCTATTAGCTACTCCTACCTAGGGAGGTAACACCATTACGTGACTAAAGCCCCAATTTTGGAAGAGGAACCTTCCATGAAGTGCCACATTGCCCATTACTTGCAAGCTTGGTTCACTTAGATGCAAAAATGATTAAATGTACTGATTTCATAAGTTGCAACATTGGATATTACATGTGATTGGCAGGTGGTTTCATTATGGGTTGGGCAACTTAACCGGGGCCCAAGTCCACCAAAGGATCATATGACACCTTACAGGTGAAGCATTGAGAGCCATGGGACTCCAATTACTTGCAAAGCATCACTCCATTCCATGAGCACCTACAACCTCCCCAACAATTTGCACTTTTCCCCACACATCCTTCATGAGATGATGCACTTGGATTCGTGTGCCCCAGCTAACATCGCTGTGATCACATGGTTTAGCAATTGATCTGAGGCCCAGATGAGGTTTGTCTCACCCCTTGAGACATGGGAGGGCTAGCACCATCCTTAGAACCCTGAACATTGGCACAGAACCAAGTTATTTTATCACTAGGAGACCCATGAGACCCAGTTTGTGCCCCAAACTCAAAATTGGGGTCCATAGGGTGATTTGCATGGAAGTCTAGTGGCCAACCCATAGATCATGATTTTTGGAGCCCTCTACACTTACCGTGGCACTGGAGGAGCCCAACGCATGCCCTAAAAGGGACTACGCATGCATGGCGTCAACGTTTCAGCCTCTTTGTGGGTTAATCGTTATTTTTGCACATTGGTTACTAGGTTGGGTTGTGACCTAGAGTGTTTCTTCACATTACTTTATCACTTAGGAGGGACTTTGTTATCACATTTTTTTGGTCACTAGTTTTAAAAACGTTGACAGTTTCAGTGTCAGTAGTGATTTGTAAGAATATTTTAAAAGCGTTCACAGTTTCAATGTCAGTGTCAGGTTGTAATAAAACAGGGTTAAAACGTTGAAAGTTAGAATATCAACATTGTTATAAGTTTGTAAAATAAAAATATTGCACTGACATTCAGAGTAGCAACGCATTTAGTAAAAAAGGGTCAGTTAAATCTCTAATCAACTAACCAAAGTGAGAAATTCAAATTTTTGTCTTATGTCCAAAATATGCGCTGATAAGTCAAATGGTACGTGATATGTTTATGGGTTCCGCCGACGAGAGGTAACATCTAGTTAAAAAGTTATGATTGCACTTGAGATTTTTATGTAAGCACCAAGTAAGTTGATAATATGTTTTAATCATTACCGCACTGTAAAATCATTTATTTTGAATGGTTAAACCCGTATGATGATGGTTAAATGTTATGTGTTTATGCCAAGAGAAAACAAGTTCTTACTATCTCGAAGACCAAGGATCGAATCCCTCACCCAATTATAGTGTTAACATTTTACGGTGTGAACTATGGGAAGAAGTAGAAAATTACACAGAGGTGAACCTAAAGCACCCAATTTGCTCGAGCTTTATCTAGAGATTCGGCAATGTTTTCAGGAAGTAGGTTGGGAGAAATTTTCCTCTCGTTGTGCAGGCTACCATGACGGTGTTGCGAGAGCTTTTGCGGAGGGGTTTGATGGTCAACAAGTTAGTGTTGGAGGAGTTTCGTTTCATGTCGCCGAGTAGCTAATTGCAGAGGTCACGGGCCCCCATGCCAATGGAGAAAGAGCCTTCAAGAGCTATGTTTTGGCTGGCATTGATGTGCCATTCTTTCTAAGGGACGAGTTTAAAGACAGGGATTGGCATTCAAGAATTCAGAGGTCTTGGTTGAAGAACGAGTGGCATTGTCTTCTACAGATTACCCAATCCTATTTCACATGTGAAGGATACTCCAATCGAGTGAACCTCTACCATTTCTGGTTCCTAGCTCGCATAGCAGGTCAGTTAAGGATAAATACTCCCTATTTCCTATTAGAATATCTTAAGCATATGTCTGTTAGGGTTAGGGCCAGACCGGATGCATCTACCCATTTTAGATATCATAAAAGTTTGATTAAGTTGTTAATTGAGAACCATTTGAGAAAAGTTGGGAGGACTTGGGAACATTTTCTGTTTTGGGAAGGGTTTGAAACTCAAACTGTAAAACCAAAAAGGGGTAGGAAGAAAGGGAACAAAAAGAAAGTCAAGCAACCCCAAAACCTAGAACAGGGGACCTTGTCTATGCAAACAAGAAGCTAACAAAAAGAAGCAGTTCCTCCCTTAGTTCCTGAATTGCCCAAGGTGTATACCAGAAAAAGTGATAGGCTGAGGAAAACAAAGGATGCCACTTCTCCCACTGTACCACTATCTACAGACAAAGGTCAACAAGCAGACAGACAGAGAAAGCCGAGGGTAAAATGATTGAGCCCAAAGCAGAGCAAACACCAGTTGAAAAGGAACCCACCTTAGCAGAAATGTTTAAAGGTGGAAAAAGACAACACACCAGACCATGGAATAAGCTGAGACTGAACATCAAACTGAAGCAGAACTCTGAGTTGGCAAAAGAAGTCATAGATGTAGATAAAACCGCTCAAAAAGACTTAATCATAAATCAAGAGGAGTCCACAAGCTCAAAAAGATCCAAGAAAATCAAAGACTCAAAGAAAGAGGTTGCTACAGAGGCCTAGAGGACCAAGAGAAAAAGGACAACTAATGTTGATATCCTACTGGAGGCAGCGAGCACACTCAGCTAGCTGATTTTTGATAGCACAGTTTTGGTTGCCAACTATCCAAGTGGAATTTCCACTAAAGGTTGATAACTAGCATGTCAGTGATTTTTGCAAGGTGAAATTTTGATGAGTGTTGATAGTTTCAGTGTCAGCGATTTGCACTATGAAGATTTCGAAGATCGCTGACAGTTTCAGTTTCAGTGCAATTTTGCAAAACGATATCTATAAAGCATTGGCAACCAACCCATCAGCGATCCTGATCATTTTCCGGTTTTGAAAAGATATCAATGAAATTGTCAACGCTGGCAACCAGCCCGTCAGCGATCCTAATCATTTTCTAGTTTTGAAAGGATATCAATAAAATTGTCAGCGTTGTTAGATCAGGAAGCCCGAAAAGAGGAGCTGCATAATAGAGATGCCATTTTTAGTAGGAAGATGAGGCATAAGTTCCAAAAAATCAAGCAGGATATCAATCAACGTTTTTTACCCAATTTTCTAACAAATGTTTTAGCAGATTGTTGTAGTTTAGATACAGATATGTTTAAAATTATGTATCAAGTGCATGTGTTCAACATATACTCTTTATCTCTTTATCTTTAGAAGATTGTAATTAAAGTGCATACAAGAAACGCGTTGCTAGTTTGTAATCTTTTCTATAAAGACAAGCTCTGTAGAATGAAGAAGGGTTCAGAATTTTTTAAAATCAGACCTGGTGTATATTATTTTTTTATATTAAGAGAACTTGCTGCAAGCAGTATTACAAAATTTTAGAGATTCATGTGTTGAAGGTTTCCAATCAGTCTCCTATTGTGTTTTTCCTCCTCCTTAGTCAAAATTTGAATCCATTGATCTTCAGTGTTTGAATAAAGATTATGAATCACAATTCGGTGTAAATGCTATGTTTCAAATTATTCAGATTTCTTATGTGTTTTTCAGCTTAAATGTCAATTACAGATATCACATGGTTCCTCTGTTTTTTGATGTTTACTTCTACTATCTCCTTCCATATCTCATTAATGATTTGTCTATGACACTTGCAGCTATCTTGCCTCTGTCAAACTAACTTGTACAGCCTATAGCTAGTGTCTTTGTATCAGAGACTCCATGCCCAATGGTTTTACCTTTCCTTTCCAAACCAATTTCATATGATCCAATCAGATCTAGCCATTGTTCTAACTACATAACCAGTCAGATTTGACTAAATTATAGAATGAATCCGCCTTCGAATTTAAAGGGCTAGCTTTCAGTTCAAACGATTGGTTAGAGGTTACCTTAGAGCTTTTCCCACAGCAAGGGTTTTCTCTAAGTGATAACAGACTTCTTGTCCTAATTTGATTTAGCACGACTCAGATATATTTGAGATCACTTCATTGTGATCAATCATCATCAATCTTGTCAATTTCAGACCTCTTAGAGAATCCGCATTTGCTTCTTATGGGTGATTTTGGAGATACATGGAGGCATTTTGATATATGGAAGCTAATTTTGACATTCTTTGGAACTATTTCTTGGTCTAATGGAAAGATATACTACATTTTATCTTGTAACTGGAATCTTTTGTTGAACATCTTTTTCTTGAACATATAGTGCATGGAACTATTGATTCTAGGTTGAAATTATGTGCCTTAATTTGTTGAAGATCAATATATTGAAGAGGATCTAGATGATTGTTGTATGCATTACTCATTGTAACATGGAATGAATGTTCCTAGTGGAGTACTTCTTATTATTGTCCATTAAAATCCATTATTCCATTAAGTGGGTAAATGTTGAAATTTTGATAGCTAGGTCGTCAAATTTCGATCTCCTTAGAAGGAATTTGGCTTATCTTAAACATCCTTGACTCCATATCCCCATAGGACAAGGCACTGGTCCTATCATTGGTCCTGACCATTTTTTTGCATTTTGTGGTAAATTTCCTATTGAGAGTGGCCAAATTATGCTTTTTATTTTCTTTTTAGCTGCATCAACCTCCAAGGCATCCTTCCAGACCCAACCCAAGGTGTGGACAAGGGGAGGGGGGAAGCTGACCCTATGTGGACCCAATTAACATATGTGGACCCGGATGGGAAAAGAGACGAATGGAGCTAGAATGAGTGGTAGGTGGTGATGTATATGGTGTCAAGAAGCTGGACCATGCAACCAAAATCAAGACTTCTCATGTAGTGCCAACCTTAAAGCTAACGGCCAATAAAGGAGATCCCATAGGACTTGGATACAAGGGTTACCACGAAATAGGGCGGTGGAGACAAGAATACAAACCTAACCCACTCTTTCTGCCGAATCCCCCCATCAATCCATGCCCCAAAGTGCCCATGACAAGTAAGGAAAATTACTCAATTAGACCAATGAAAAGCCATAACTTCAGGTTCGGGAGGCCCACCTTCAAACATACAATCATAACAAGTGGGTGAGGGACCACATGGTTGGCTCAAGTGGCGGAGATAATGGCACATCGAGCTATCTGGTGGCTGCAAGAAGCTGTTGGTTACAGGCTGAGGACCATCTAGGAGAAAAAAAATCTCGTATATATATATACACTACCCACAGGTGGTGGATAACATGGCCATAATATGTTTTTTCATTTTCTTTTAGCTGCATCAACCTCCCAAGGCAAAGTTCCAAGCCCTACCCAACTATGTGGATGTATGGACGCTAAATCCCAGAGAACCCATGGTTAGTGGAGCCGGAAGAATGGAAGTGGAATATGGGCTTCTAATCTAAGATGGAAAGTGGTAAGTATGGAATAGGGATAGATGGAACTACGCCATCTCAATCAGTGTTTCCCAAGTAGTGCCCCTCCTACACCCATTGGGCCATTAGGGGAGGTCCGACTGGACTAGGATCAGAGATTAACACCCCCCCCCCCATTTAAGGTTAGGTAACAAGATCACAGTCAAAACCCCTCCTCTTCTAGGTTACACCATGATCCATATCAAAATCCCAAATACAAAGAAGCATAAGCACTTGATTGCAAAACGAATAGAGTACCTTTTGATCGGAAGCCCGCCTTCCTCCATGTGCTCTTGTCGAATGGGTGAGAAAGTATATGACTAGTGCTGGTGGCAAAGATAAAATGGCACATCATCAATTAGTGGTGGTTGTCAAGGGCTATGTGGCTAGCCAGCTAGATGGGAGAAATTTTTTCTCCTACGAGGTCACCCATTTTGGTGGGTAACAGGGTCAACAATAGAGTTAATTAAGGTTAAGATAAGCCAAAAATAAATGGGAACTAAAAATAGAACTCATACATGCAACTCCTATGCCCAAAAGTACAAATAAACTCCAAAAATAGGACTAAAACTCAAAAGATAAGGTTTCCTAGAATAAAGGGATAAGTGGATAAGGTTTGTCCCCAAAATAGGAAGGAAGTGCGCACTTGTGGATAAGGTGGCTAGGGATAAGGAAGTGTGCATTAATGAATAATAAATAGCCATGCCACTGCACAGTCAATGCCCGATCACTATCACATGTCATCCTACATGGCAGCCCCTGCTAAAAAGATGATAATATAAATAGTAACTGCTAAAAGGGTAGGTAATATGCATGTACACCAACACATATGTCATTTTTTGTGGAAAGATATGTCATATATTTGTAGAAAAAAATAAAAATTAAATAATTAAATAATGTGTGTGAGAGAACAAAGTGTTAAATTTGGCAACTAGGGCCAAACTCCACCTTGGACAACTCATATGATGAAGCTGATATTTTTATTGGATTCCTCTTTCCGAGAGGTGTAGGATTGATCTAAAGACCATCTCATTCTGAATTCTACAAATGGAATTATGAATTTATTTCATTTCTGGACAAATTATCAAGGTCGGCCAACAAACAAATGTAGGCTCAAAAGCCCAAAAGACATGTCTTTTCATCCTCAACATTGCATATAAATAGAAGGTGCATCTACCTCATTTGAACATCATTCATTCTCACACATATCTCTCTCTCCTCATCTGATTGGGTCATACAACTTCAGGGCATCCTTCTTCTCCTCCACACATGCAAAGTTTGACTGCGATTTTCTGTTTCCGGCATTGACCAAATTGCAAGAAGTTTGACCAGCGTTGACCGGTCAGCGTTGACCTTGTTTGACTACGATTTTTGTGGGATTATCTCTGCGTAAGTAAGCCGCATTCTTTGGCACAGAAACCAAGATTTTATGTGTTGTTTGACCAGCGTTGACTTCAGCAAGTTTGACTGCAGATTTGACTCTGCATTGACTGAGTTTAACTGATATTTTCGAGACCATTTTGGGCTTGACCGAGCTAAGTTGACCAGTGTTGACTTTCTAGTTAGGGCACCCTTTTGACTGCAGTTTGACTGGACAAATTTCACTGTGTTTGGGCAAGTGAATTTTGTATATTGTACTCTCTCTGTGTTGAACTTTTGAAGAATAATAAGAAGACTTGATCAAAGGGTTTCCCCACATTGGGGTTTTTCCCTAACATCCGCCAAATATTGTGTCCTCTTGTCCTGGCTTGTCTTCTGCTTTTTATTTATGTTCTATCTGCATTTATTGTCATGTTAATGTGATTGCTAATTTGGAAATTGATATTGGGCTAATAAGAAAAATTGAAGTAAATTGCTCTTAAGCATAGAACATACTATTGCTATCTAAAATTAACATGGTATCAAAGCTAAGGTGAAGACAAAGCCCAAGAAAGAGTGAAAAGAGCAATTATTGAGATTTGTTGGACAAGGACGAGTCAATGGCCTCTGCATCTTACTTCAAGCCTGATGACAAGCTCAATGATAAGTCTGATTATCATGCATGAAAGATGTCTCTTGATTTGAATTTGGAAGAACAAGATGTTATGGATTATGTCCAGGGAAAGATCACTGAAACTCCTTCAAATGCATCGGTTACTGCTAAGACAAAGTACAAGAAAGGTGAAGTCAAAGCAAAGAAGATCATCAAGAATTCTATTAACAAGCACTAGGTTGAATACATCTCAGGTTTGAACACATCTAAGGAGATGTATGACAGGTTAGTTGGTATGTTCAAAGTTAGCAATGCAAACCATGTTCTCTTCCTCATGAAAAAGTTGAAGGACATAAAGAAGGGAAGAGGTGAAGATATCCAATCCTACTTCATGAGGATTACCGAGATCAAAAATGATCTTTCAATTGGAGAAGTTATTGCTAATAGGAAGCTCACTCTCATTGCCCTTGGAGGACTCCCTCGTGAATGGCATGTGTTCAACACTACTATCCTCAACAATGACAGGATTCTAGGTTTTGAGGAATTGTTGACTAAATGAACTCAAGAAGAGACAAGGATGATGGAGAGAGACATGCCTTCAAATAGGAATGAACCTACTGCATTCTCCGTGCATGCTAAAAAGAAGAACAATGCAGGTTCAAAGAAGCAATGTCAAGGAAGACCGAGATTCAAAGATGGAAGGAAGGGAAGATGCTTCACTTATAACAGGTTTGGCCACTATGCTAGGGAGTGTCCTAATAGAAGGGATACACCTCATGATGATGACAACCACAACCACAACAATTTCAGGGGCAACAACAATCAAAGGAATGGCAGATTCATCATTCAACAACAAAGGAAAAAGGAATGCTCCCGCTACTCAACATGGAAAAGGTCGACTTCCCAAAAGATCAAGAAACTCTAGGTATGATGAATCTAATGTTGTAGATAACAAGCAAAAAGAAGTGTATCTTATATCTGCCCTCTCTACTGCCTCTCCTCCAGATACCATGGGAAATTGGTTGATTGATAGTGGTGCCTCAAGGCACTTCACTGGGTATAAGGAAGCTCTTTCAAATCTGATAGAAAATGATATAAATTTGGAAATCATTCTTGGGGACAATGCCACCTATCCTGTGAAGGGAGTTGGAAATGTTACTCTTCAATTGAATCAAGGTAACACCATTCGTCTACAAGAAGTTCTATATGTACCTGATCTAAAGAAGAACCTAGTATCTATCTCGGTGATGGAGGACAAAGGATTCAAGGTGGCATTCATTGATGGAAAGGTACGTGTTTGGAAAAGAAATTTCTAAGAAGCATTTACTCTTGGATTCAGGGTTGATAGCCTATATCAAGTTGGAGGAAGCCCATTAGGAGCTATCTCTTGCCACACATCTCTTCAATCTGAATTATGGCACCGGAGGTTTACTCATCTACATTATAAGGTTGTACCCGATGTGAGGAAGATGGTGACAGGTATGCCCGAATTTAAAGTAGAGCATGAAGGTGTTTGTCATGGATGTGCCAAAGGAAAACATACAAGGGGACTGTTCCCCCTCAAGTGATAGCAAGACTCATTTTGCAATTGGTTCATTCTGATCTATATGGTATGATACCCGTGACATCTTTGGAAGGATATTTATATTATGCTATCTTTGTGGATGATTTCTCTCGCAAAACTGGGATATATTTCTTGAAGAAGAAGGACGAAGTATTCTCATGGTTCCATTCTTTCAAAGCCTTGGTCGAAAATCAAACCAGGAAGAAGATCAAAATATTGAGGACCGATAATGGCACTGAATATGAATCAAATGAGTTCAATGACTATTGTAGAAAAGCTGGCATTAAGAGGGAGACTGCTATCGCATATACTCCTAAGCAAAATGGTGTTGTTGAAAGGAAGAATCGTTCTATTATAGAAGCCACTCGTGCCACGCTTCATGATCAAAGCCTTCCAAATTTCTTATGGGCGGAAGCTGCCAACACTGTTGTGTACGCTCAAAATAGATGCCCTCATCAAGTGTTGGACTCCAAAACTCTCGAAGAAGTTTTCACCAGTACGAAACCTGATGTTTCTCATTTTAGAATTTTTGGTAGCCCCATATATTTTAATGTGCCAAAAGAGAAGAGAAGCAAATTGGATGCATCTAGGAAGAAAGGAACATTTGTGGCTACAGTGAAACTTCTAGGGCATATAGAATCTATGTGCCTAGAGAAGTGGAGATAAGTCATGATGTCACCTTTGTTGAAGATGTTGCCCTTGGGAAGATTAGTAATCTTCCTATCCCAAGGAAGGACAAAGAAGAAGATACAAGAAAGCAGGGAGAACCTTAGGATGAGTCGATGCCCGAGGTTTAAGGACCAATGGATCCCATTGATCCACCTCCTCATGAACCCTCCTCCTCAAAAGGGAGACCCTTATGGCTTAGGGAAACTCTCGAAGATGCCGAGAGACATGTTGCACCAAGGGGGGCATTTCGTGAAAGTAAGAAGCCGAATAGGTACTAAGGGTACTTAACTGCCATGAGCACCATTGTTCAAACTGAGCCTTGCACATTTGAAAAAGTTGTGAAGCACCAAGTTTGGAAGGATGCTATGAACAAAGAGTATGAGTCAATTATGATAATATGAAGAAGTTGTCTAGGATGTGGTCCCTAGACTCAAGGACAAATCCGTTGTCACCTCGAAATGGCTCTACAAGATCAAACATGGAGCTGATGGAAGTGTTGAACAGTTCAAGGTCGGGTTTGTTGCTCGAGGCTTCTCTCAAAAGGAAGGTGTGGACTACGATGAGATATTTGCACCAGTTGCCCGATATACCACCATTCGTTCGATTATAGCCCTTGCTGTCTCGCAAGGATGGAATCTACAGCAGATGGATGTCAAGACCGCCTTCTTGCATGATTCAATTAAGGAGGAAGTCTATGTAGAAAAACCCGATCGTCAGTCTCATGTATGCAAGTTGAAGAAAGCTCACTATGGATTGAAGCAAGCTCCCCGAGCTTGGTATGAGAGGATCGACAGCTATCTGTTGAAGTTGGGTTTTACAAGAAGTGAAGTTGATCTGAACCTTTACTTTAAGGTTGAGAATGACAGACCTCTCATCTTGGTACTTTATGTGGATGATCCCTTTCTGACAGGTGCAGACCCTCTTATTTGTCAATGTAAGAGGGAGTTGGCTTCCGAGTTTGAAATGAAGGACCTAGGACTGATGCATTATTGCCTAGGGTTGGAGATCTGGCAAAAGCCAAGTGAGATTTTCCTTTCTCAAGGAAAATACATTGTGGAGCTACTAGAAAGATTTGGGATGGTGGACTACAAGTCTGTGACTACTTTGATGGAACTTAACTTCAAGAAGTTATGCAGAAGTGTTGTTGGGCCTGATTTGGGAAATCCTTCTGAGTATCGTCAACTCGTGGGGGCCCTGATGTTCTTGGTGAACTCCCATCCGGACATATGTTTTCTAGTATATACATTGATTCGGTTTATGGTCGAGCCTCATCACATATATTGGATTGCTGCCAAGAATCTCTTGAGATATCTCCGGGGCACAATTACCTATATATTGAGATACACTACCAGGAATGTAAGGCTCCATGGTTATTTTGATGCTGACTGGGTTGGCAGTGTGGTGGATCGTAAAAGCACATCGAGATGTTGCTTCTCTCTAGGTTCTGTTTCGATATCTTGGATGAGCAGGAAGCAAAAGTCGGTTGCTTTGAGCACCGCCGACGCTGAATATATTGTTGCTAGTATGGCCTCCTGTGAAGTTGTTTGGTTGAGGAATCTCTTTAGTGAGCTATTTGGACATGTGATGGATACCACAATGATCTTCTGTGACAACCAAAGTAGGATTCGTCTTTCTGAGAATCCTGTGTTTCACGACCGCTCCAAGCATATTGATATCAAGTACCACTTTATCCAGGATATGGTACAACAGGGGGCAATAAAACTCCATCATATCAGGATTGATGATCATGTCACAGATATTCTTACGAAGCCCCTGGGGAAGGTCAAATTCTTAAGCTTCTGTGAAGGACTTGGATTCGTGGAGAGACCCTCCTATGAGGGTCCCGTTTGATTTATATATTGAACTTTGGGAGCTTCGGGGGGCTTGGGGTACTTCTTGGAGTGATGAGCGACCATAGGGTGAGTGGTTCACCTTCCCCTAGTCGTGCGTGATGTACAAGGTGAGTAGTTCACCTTTCCCTGTGATACCCCATGATGGTTGAGATATGCATAGGATGAGTGGTTCGCCTTCTCCTGTCGATACATCCTACCCATGCAAACTGGGACTCATGGGAAGTACCTTTCATCTAGCCAATGAGTAAGGAAATGAGGATGTGGACCATAGTACTATCGATGGACGCATCGTGTACTATTGTACTCCCTATGCTAGGATGTTTGATATTGATTTGGGATCAATAGAGACTGGCTTTAGGTCAATGGAGTGGTATGATACACTCTCGATTATTGGAGATTGACTTCAGGTCAGTGGAGAATGGTATGATACATTCTTGATCATTTCTTCTTCATTATTTCTTCATGGTTCAGTACAGCAGAGTATAACAGGGATGTCAGAGATGGTACAGATTGACAAATGATTTGGTAGGTGGAATTCTTCCAAGTTGAGAGGGAGTGTTAAATTTGGCAACTAGGGCCAAACTCCACCTTCGACAACTCATATGATGAAGTTGATATTTTTATTGGATTCCTCTTTCTGAGAGGTGTAGGATTGATCTAGAAATCATCTCATTCTGACATGTACAAATGGAATTATGAATTTATTTCGTTTATGGACAAATTATCAAGGTCGGCCAACAAACTAATGTAGGCTCAGAAGCCCAAAAGACATGTCTTTTCATCCTCAACGTTGCATATAAATAGAAGGTGCATCTACCTCATTTGAACATCATTCATTCTCACACATATCTTTCTCTCCTCATCTGCTTAGGTCATACGACTTCAGGGCAGCCTTCTTCTCCTCCACATGTGCAAAGTTTGACTGCGATTTTCTGTTTCCAGCGTTGACCCGTTGACCAAATTGCAGGAAATTTGACCAACATTAACCGAGCAGTGTTGACCTTGTTTGGTTGCGATTTTTGTGGGATAATTCCTGTTTGGGCAGGCCGCATTCTTTGGCATAGAAACTGAGATTTTATGTGTTGTTTGACCAGTGTTGACTGCAGCAAGTTTGATCATAGATTTCACTCTGCATTGACCGAGTTTGACTAATATTTTTGGGACTGTTTTGGGCTGATTTGGACTATCCTTGGAGGCCGAGTTGACTGGGTTTGACCGAACTGATTTGGAGGAAGATTTCTGCTAAGCTGACCAATGTTGACTTTCTGGTTAGGGCATCCTGTTGACTGCAGAACTGGACAGATTTGACTGTGTTTAGGCAAGTGAATTTTGTATATTGCACTCTCTCTCTCTGCTGAACTTTTGAAGAATAATAAGAAGACTTGATCAAAGGGTTTCCCCACATTGGGGTTTTTCCTTAGCATCCACCAAATATTGTGTTCTCTTGTCATGGCTTGCCTTCTGCTTTTTATTTATGTTTTATCTGCATTTACTATCATGTTAATGTGATTGCTAATCTGGAAACTGATCTTGGGCTAATAAGAAAAATTGAAGTAAATTGCTCTTAAGCATAGAACATACCATTGTTATCTAAAATTAACATAAAGCGAAAATGCAAGGCTCTCTAAAATGGAACTTATATCCTCTTCTTCGATATTACTAAGGCAAAAATAAAATCAGAATAGGCTACTGCATCTATGGATTTGGCATCCTTTGTCAGCAAGGCACCTTTTGCCAACAACTATGTACATACCTCATTCCTGCGCATGCAACGAAAAGCAAGCAAGGAACCACTGTTGAAATTTGACATTCACCCTTGCCCATCATAAAAAATTAATAACATTCCAATATTTCAACTACCCTTCAATTTATGTTCAAATAAATTCATATCTTGTCAATTGCAGGTTCACAAAAAATTATCAATACAAAATGCTATTAAATTGGAGTCTATAATTGGATCATCCATAGGTATTAGATAAAACAATGTTTAACTTAATAATGCACATGATTAACTTGATAACAAACACAAACGAAAAACATACTTTGATTTAGCCAGATTCATCCTCGTAGGTTAGATTCACGTTACATTATTTAAGTCATAGAAAGTTCTATGTTGTACAAAGTTTCAATAATATTTTTGTTAATAGATTTGGTTTTCTAACAGAAATTGGATTTAATATTGATTAAATATTATCTCACATTTACAATTTCAAATAATCTTTACCTATAAAACTATTTAAAAGAAATTTTGATTCTCAAAATTAATCAAGCCATTCATAAAAAAATGAAATCCACAGAAAATTACCTAGAAAATTATCTTCATCTATTTGTACTTTGCTCTGAAGCAGCTCTTCACCAGCACATCAACACACTTTGCTTCATCTATTTTTTTTGCATATGGCATTATGGGCATTCCGATGGAGCAATAGAATACACCCTTGAAATTTAAACAATCCCTAGGATTCAGGAACCCCAATATTTGAAAATTCAACTTTTCCTTCTTCTCACCATAAAGTATTTTGCCAACGAATACATACATACATACATATGCTTTCTCCTTGTAAAGCAATTGTTATTCAACATATATTAAATAAGAGTCTAGGTTATGAGAATAAAGTATTAAACATTTAAAATTATATATATATAGACATATATAAGAGTTGGTTCATAGAGTACCCCTATAAAGAGAAAATGAAGGGTAGGTAGTTTTCTCACCCATAGAATTTACATGTTGACAATTTTACTCCACGTCAATGTTGATGGTTTCCTCTCCACAACCACACGTAAAAATCATTCAAAATAAGGAAAATTGTTCATGTTGAACATAAAATTTCAGCATTGCAAAGAATTGACCTCGTGATCGAAAACATGCCTACATCGAATCTTTCAAAGGGTAAATAGGACAGAGATCCTTAGGCAAAGCCATATCCTAATAAAATATGTATGAATAATGAACCAAATAACTACAATCATCCAAAAGGGTCTCCCTCCAATGAATCCTCCCCTGGAGAAGGATTGAGTACTGATCCTCGACATACTGCCAACCTTTCCTCAGAAACTGAAAATATCAAAAAATTCACTATCTAAGAGCACTACCATATATAGGGTTAAGACCATCAGAAAGCCCACTCTTTGCCAACCCAGCCATCAAGTGAAGCCCCTGATATATATAATCAACCAATAGCAAGCCTTGGCATCCTCTCTTTTATATTAAGCATAGACTCGTTTATTTTTAGCATTCTTCATTTCCATTTGCATATAACTGGTACATCTTCTTTTAGCTAACTTCTTGGATTTCCACCTATCATTGTTAGCATTGCTTTAGGAGTTGCTTTCAAACTCCCACTTTGCACTGACACTGGCTGTATTTTTCAATCACGTTATTATTATTCTCTTGTCTTATTATTATCATATGGAAAACTTTTCCTATGCCTGGTAGGATTCTGTCTCTTGTTTCCAATCCATTATTCCTATAGCAACAACATAAACCTACAAAATAACAAGTTCAAGATATTCAGGAAATTATAAGCACTGCATTACAAGTGAATTACAAGAGTTTGTGATTAAATGTTAACACAAGAGAACACTGGAATTGCAACCCAAACACTGGAACTCTACCTTTGTTAGCATTGCTTTAGTAGTTGCTTTCACACTCCCACTTTGCACTGACACTGGTTGTATTTTTCAGTCATATTATTATTATTCTCTTGTCTTATTGATATCATATGGAAAAATTCTCCTATGCCTGGTAGAATTTTGTCTCTTGCTTCCAATCTTTGATTGCTATAGCAACACATTAATCACTGAATACATCTACAACATAGCAAGCTCAAGATACTCAGGAAATTATAAGCATCAGATTACAAGTGAATTACAAGAGTTTGTGATTAAATATTAACACAAAAGAACACCGGAATTACAAGCCAAAGCCACAACAAAATACTCTTCATTGATTCGTATTTATAGTTGCAATTTACATGCTACGCACTTTTGTCAATGGACAGAATTGTCTAGAAGATTCATGATAGATGTTTCTAGGTATAAGTCATCTGGAAGCTTTCTCACTGTTGTTGTATTGTAGAAGAGATTTCAGAATTTTGTGTGCAGGCCACAATGGACCGTTTAATGAAGACCTAAAAACATCACTACTCGGTAACACACCTATTCCCCTCTGTATTACTCGAACACACAAGGTATTAACCTATTCTCTTTACTGATTTATATATAATGTTTAATACCACCTGTAACTAGCCCAATTTCCTCATGGCATTCAGGAGGTTGGCTCGTAATGATTTCTAGACCTAAACATCGAAAATCCTGACCCTTCCACAGCTTGTAGAAGCTAGGTTCATGCTCTATCTATCGGTTTAACATGGTTTTGGGTTTGGTTCCTGAGACTTATGCAAAAGCCCTTAAATAATGAGCTACAATAATATATATATAAGAGCACTCAAATCTTGAAGATTACAGTAGCCCTTAATAAGACACAAATATTCTGAATTTATCCAGGATGCTTTATAGGAAGAAGTGATTCCCACTGGCTTAAAAGAACCATTGTATCTATATATATATATATATATAAGAGCACTAAAATCTTGAAGATTACAGTGGCCCTTAATAAGACACAAATATTCTGAATTTATCCAGGATGCTTTATAGGAAGAACTGATTCCCACTGGCTTGAAAGAACCATTGTATTTGCCCAGAAGAGGCAAATAAAATTAAATCCTTGATCACTCCTCCTCTCTTACTCTCAACCAACATGACATGGAATCGATCAAAGTCTTTCAACTCAGCCCTTCACTTTTGCACAATTTATTCCGGACCCCATGAACTGTTCTCCCACCTCTTTTGAGCTTCTGATCAACAATATCTACAAGCTTCCCTTAGATGAGCCCATAATTTATGAGACTAGCACTTCCACTCTCCACAATACCTAGAAGGCATGAATCCAACTTGTGCACCAACCAATTGAAAATCCACAAAATTGACAAGACTAATTTACTCAAATCCCGTTGATCTAGAAGAATTGAACTCCGCGTAAGGAAGTCTCCAAGAAACAAGACAGTGCAAAATCAGCCAACTCTCAAGAGGGAGGTAAAGACCTCAACTCAAATTGTCGATGAGGTGTGAACTTCAGCCTGGAACACCGACGAAGGAAGAACAATGGCCCTAAGCATTGATGACCTAAGCATCAATAAAGTGAGTATGTTGGACTAAAATGTCGACAAGGTGAAACCCTTGGCCAAATTCGTCAATAAGGTGAAATTCTCGAAACAAGCCACCGAATGGGTGTGAACTCAGGACTCATTAGCCACCAAAAGTGGGTACCCTTAGGAGGAATTTTCTCCTATTTATCTTCTTCCAACCATCAGCCCCTAACAACGACCTTATAGCCAATGTGCCACTTTATCTCCGCCACCTACATCAATTGTATGTTTCCTCACCCATTTGTTAAGAGCACATGTTAGAATGTGGGCAATCTGACCCAAAAGGTATGTTTTTCATTGTGCAAACGGGTGCTTATGCTTGTTTGTCATTTGGGCATATTCACATGGATTATTGGGTGACATGGAAGAAGGAAGGGCTTTAACTGTAGCTTTGTTCCCTCACCTTAAATGGGGGGTTATTCTTCAACCCTATTCCAGTGAGATCTCCCCTATTGGCCTACAGCTTTAGGAAGGGCACTACCTGGGATACCCCAATTTTGGTTGCATGGTCTCGTTTTCCCATTCCATAAGTATCACTTCCTTCCACACATTACAAGCCCTATTCACTATTTCCCTTCTCTGGGTCCACAGGCGTTGACACACCCCATCCACTTGTCCACATATCTGGGTCAGGCTTGGAAATGTTGCCCTGGAGGTTGATGCGGCTAAAAGAAAGTTAAAAGCATATCATGGCCACAAGTAAGAAACAAAAGAAAAAGAAAATCATAAAATGCAAAGATGGTCAAGACATTAAATAAAGCACGTGGGAAAAAGCCAAGCATGAGCTCTACCCCTTATCATTATGGTCATCGCCCTGGTTCCTGGGCCAATGTGTGAAAATTCCAAACTGGAACCTTATTGCAGCAACTGGAAATTATTCTCCTGATCATTAATTTTATTTAACAATTTATTTGTTGTTTGCTACAGCAAATACTAAATAAATCACACTGCAACCTTCACAAATAAAATTGCGGAAGAATAAAACATTGGAAGAAATGCAAGCACACACACATAAAAATAACACAATTATTCTTCGACAAAAGTCCCCGAAAAAACCCAACTTGGGAAAACCGGTGCAGCAGATGAGGGTTTTATTATTATGCAGCATTGAAAAATCCAAGTACAATCTGGATGCCTGAAACTAGAAATCCACAGCAAGAATATCTTAACAAAATACTGAAGGGAATTTCCCTTCTCCCATAGGCAATCTCTAGCATGACTTGCCTTCAGCATATTGCCTGTCCAAACCCTAGCGTGAGCCCTTTTGTATTGTCTCCAACACGTGTCGCTCGAAACTACCTCTGATGAAGTCGTTTTGCCTCCAATTGCTGAGAAATCGTCTCTTTGGCCTTTTGGAACCTCTACCCAACCTCTGGAACTGAGACCAAGTTTTCTCACCAGCAAATCGATCTGCCTTGGTGAAGCTACTGTGCAGAGCCTCTACGTTACCTCTCTAGGATAACTCAACCCTCTTGTTGTTGCCTCTCTAGATCTGGAAATCTTTACTTCGAACTCACTGTCCCTGCCCCTCACATTGCTTCGATCTCTAGCTCTGTCTCTGACCACTGACTATTACTACTCTGGAAATCAATTTGCTCAGAAATCGAACCTCTCAAGTGTCTTATCCATCACCACATCGACCTCCTCTTATAATCCTTTGATGGAGCACCAACGACCAAGATTAAAACATAATCAATGGCTAGGATCATCTCTGGGTCGATCCGTGTGAGTTTCTAGATAATTCTCGCCTTGACTTAATTAATACTAATTAATTAACCATATTACCTAAGTTAAGACTTACGAAATATGTAAAAATTGGTTAATAATCTAATTAAGTCATTTCTAGGCAGAATGTCTAGAAACGATCAATGGGTTTTGGAGATCATGTATTCTAGCCTCTCGATAAAATTTCAAGGCTAGAATACATCTGATGCTACAAAAACTAACACTCCCTCTTAGCGAGGAATGTGCTCTAGTGCTACTGCACCCCCTGTAGCAGCACCCTGTCTCTTCATCATCTCCTGTCACGATGCTAATGTCTGGCCATACTTCCCACCAACTACTTCACAACTTTGATGTACGTTGCATCCGTGCTGCTACTGACACTGCCAACACTGCGTCTGCACTGCAACTCCCTCTCATGTGTTGTCGCTGCAATTGCAACAGCTACACTTGAGAAGCATTCTAAATACTTAATCAACTGTGATCAATATGATGCATCTGTAAACCGAAGTCTCTGACTGCTGCTAGTATCTGCACTGTCACTGAAGCATTTGCGTTGCTGCTGACTCTGCATTGTGCCAACTGCACCACTGCCAACTCTGCACTGCGCTCCCCAGCATCTAACTACTACTAGTCTCTGCAACTATCACTCTGGCATCTGACTGCATCAACTGCCATGATCCACCCTACTACTAAATACTGTGGGCCCCCATAGCAAGGTATTGATCTATGAGGTGGACTCCTCAAGGACCTTGCCCAATCTCGCACATCGGAGTCTCATACTCCTCCACCTAGATCTGGTGCCCCATCATCTCCTTTTGAGCCTTGTCCCTTACTGGGACTTTTCTTCACTTTACAACCCGCACTAGACAACTCGCACGTCCTTTGGTACCTATTTTCGTTAACTAGAAGTCAATCTGCTGCCCAGATCTGCATTCTGGCTAACTCGCACGGCCACCTCTACAAAGCTGCAAAATCTACGAAACTCAAAAGTTGGGAAAGTAAACCTGAAAATCTCCCTCTTTCCCACCGCTCCACTACTGGATCTGCTACTCACACTCCCTTATGGAGTGAGAGATTTGCTCAGCTACTGTCAATCAGCAAGGAAAATCGAACATCTGAGACTAGAAGTTCCCTGGGGAAAATTTTCACTCTTGTGTGTGCTTCTCTCTCTTCCACCCAACGTTGGCTCTGCTCTAGCGAACTGCTGCAAAAAAATATGCCCAACGAAAAATCTAAGTTGCTCGATTTGGAAAGATAAAAAATTTCTGACCCTCTCAAAAAAGTCGATCTTCCTTAAGCAACTTGGCCTCCTGGCAAAACACTGTGTTGCCCTTGGGAATTTCAGCCTACTACCCTCAATGAGCAGCTAAATTCCTTCTTTTCGCCTCTGAGCTCTCTGATTGATCAACTGCGCTCTGAAACCATGTGAAAATTTCAAACTAGAACCCTATTGCAGCAACTAGAAATTATTCTCCTAATTATTAATTTTATTTAACAATTTATTTGTTGTTTGCAACGGCAAACACTGAATAAATCACACTGCAACCTTCACAATAAAATTGCGAAGAATAAAACGTTGGAAGAAATGCTAGCACACACACATAAAAATAACAAAATTATTTTTCAACAAAAGTCCCCGGAAAAACCCAACTTGGGAAAATCTGTGCAGAAGATGAGGTTTTATTATTATGCAGAAGCGAAAAATCTAAGTACAATCTGGATGCCTGAAACTAGCAATCCACAACAAGAATATCTGGGCAAAACACTGAATGGAATTTCTTCTCTCCCACAAGCAATCTTTGGCATGACTTGCCTTCAACAAATTGGCCGTCCAAACCTTAGCATGAGCCCTTCTACGCTGCCTCTGCACTGTCTCCCACACGTGTGGCTCGAAACAGCCTCTGATGAAATTGTTCTGCATCCAGCTACTGAGGAAATCGTCTCTCGGGCCTTTTGGAAGCTCTGCCCGGCCTCTGGAACTTAGAACGATTTTTCTCACTAGCAAATCGATCTGCCTTGCTGAAGCTACTGTGCAGAGCCTTTGCGCTACCTCTCAGGGTAACTCGACCCTCTTGCTATTGCCTCTCTGGATCTGGAAATCTTTCCTCCGGACTCACTGTCCCTGCCCCTCTCACATTGCTTCGATCTCTAGCTCTCTCTCTCTAACAACTAACTGTTGCTACTCTAAAAATCGATCTGCTCAAAAATTGAACCTCTTAAGTGTCTTTGCCATCACCACATCGACCTCCTCTTATAATCCTCTATTGGAGCACCAACAGCCAAGGTTAAAACATCATCAATGGCTAGGATCATCTCTGGATCGATCCGAGTGAGTTTCTAGATGATTCTCGCCCTGACTTAATTAATACTGATTAATTAACCATATTCCCTAAGTTTAGACTTAAGAAATATTTAAAAATTGGTTAATAATCTAATTAAGTCATTTCTAGGCGGAATTTCTAGAAACGATTTCTGGGTTTTGGAGATCTCATGTATTCTAGCCTCTCCACAAAATTTCAAGGCTACAACACATTCGATGCTACAAAAGCTAACACAATGATTGCCCCATCACATCATAAAAGGAACCCATGCACATCCCAACCCCTAGCAGGCAATGAACTGCCCCAATTTCAAGGGGGTAATAATTGTTATACATCATTCATAGCATGCTCTCATTTCCTAGAACTTCGAGCAATAATACAAAGAAAAAACAAGAAAAAGCAAAAGGTGAATAAAGAGGGGTGGAAAAACAAAGGTTGGGGTAACTCATGCAACCACAATTGCTCCCTCCTCACATATGTACACCCAATATGAGGACTTCCTTATTATTGCTACCCCTTTGACCATGGCAATTGGCACTAAGACCCCTTTATCCCCATTCCATTCCATCATTATTCACATACCAACTATTGATTGAAGGATGTACATGTGCGGAACTGCCCCCGAGGGTGAAATATAGCAAGAAAACTCCATCGGACCCCATAAAACTCCTCCAAAACCCTCTTGATCCTCTAATGACATAATCTTGCTCCTATAAACTGGCTGCCACCAACCTTAGAAATCCATCCTGACTGCATCATAAGGGAAACTGACAATGGGGACATTACAATATGTTTGGTTGTTTACAAAACATATTTCACCATCGAGGGCAGTTCTACACAGTTCATTCTTGGTTCCATTGCATTTTGATGAATCTCATAAAACGAGGTTATAAGATATAGTAAGCAAACTCCATTGGACCCCATAAAACCCTCTCAATCCTCTGATGACATAATCTTGCTCCTATAAACTGGTTGCCACCAACCCTAGAAATCCATCTTGACTGCATCATAAGGGAAATTGAAAATGGGGACATTACAATATGTTTGGTTGTTTACCAAATACATCAACAACCCTATTAATTGTCAGTAAAGTGAAGAATCTACTCACTCTGATCAAGATGTATCCATCTTCCTCTAGTTTGTGACTAGAGGCGTGGTCATGGACCTACAATCCTGGATGTGAAATCTCCTTAGAATCTTCAAGGCCTACTTTCCCTACCCCAAGAAGATCTCTCCATCACCCTACCAAACCTTCAGCCCAAGGAAATAGTGCATCAGCCCGATATCCTTCATCTCAAACTCACCTGCAAGATCTCTCTCTTGGATGAGCTTATTTGTGCCTGTCAAAATCAGATCATTAACATATAACTCCAGAATAAGCGGCTCACCTCCAACATAATGTAGTAAAGGTTGGGGTCCTCTTCACAATTGGTGAAGCACAATCCATGAAGGTAATTGTCTATCCGAGCATACCATGCCCGTGGAACTTGATTGAGCCCATACAAGGCTCTCTTAAGTCTGCAAACATGAGTATCCTTACTGCATGTCCCAAATCCCGTCCACTGCTGAATATAAATCTTCTCCTCAACAACCCCATTGAGGAATGTTGTTTTAACATCCATCTGGTAAATCCTCCACCCAATTTGTGCTACAATAGTTGCAATAACCCTGACAAACGAATATCTAGCCATTGGGGCAAAAGTCTCGTCACAATTGATCCCCTCTACCTGTGAGAACCCCTTTGCCATGAATCATGTCTTATATTTCTCGATGCTCTCATCAACCCCATGCTTGATCTTGCAGACCCAGCAAAAGCTCACCACAAATTTGCCCTCTGGTCTTGACACCACCTCCCAAACATCATTCTTCATGATGGAGGCATACTCTGGCATGGTATCTCTCCACACCTCTTGAGTGGTTGCATCCTAGTAACTAAAAGGCTCAACATCCAAAAACTTTGTCATCAATGCCATATATCCTGCGTATCTTTGTGGTTGTCTGCTCTGTCGAACTGATGTACTAGGAGCACCAACTCACTCCTGCGCCTCCTAGATCAACTAATCTGCCTATCTCACTCTCCTTCTCCCTATGTTGGGAGTCACCGCTTGAGTGGGCTCTACTCTCTCGTCCAACTGCATGTTCCCCTCATCCTTGTGTTGTTCATGATCCAGGTGGATATTGGTGGCCACTTGCCAAGTCCACCTGGACCCCCACCATTGTTTCTTTCATCTTTTCAGTTTCCTTAATTGTAGCACAATTTATTATTTTTAGCAGTTTTTCAAGTCCTGAACTTCCGGAGCCGTTTTGAGGCCCTAAACAACGTTTTTTGGGAAAACTGAGAGCGACCCATGTTGCTTTTCCCAAAGTTGTAGTTCTCGAATAGATCTTTCTAACGAGATATTGTACGCATCAAACAAAGATCGTATGTTGAAGTTACGACCCTGGAAAGTTGATGTACCAATTTACCCAAAAGGGGCCCATAGTTTGGTATTTCATCTTCTAGGGTTATGTTTTTGGATGTTGAGGGTTTTCCATTGTTTCTAAACAATAAATAGGCCTTCGAGCCTCATTGTAACACAGTTCAGAGGCATGTAGCCGCCACATCTCTTCTCAGAGGTAAGCTACCATCGCCCTAGCTGGTCTATTTCCATCACTGTTTGTAAGCATATTTCAGTATTTTACATTAATGAAATAAAGTATTATTTCCGCTGCATCTTTGTGTTTATGGTTATCTCTGTAATTTGTTGTGTTCCTGTTTAAATCCAGATCAGTGATATCAGAGCGGTCTGCTTTTTCTCTGTTTTTCTTTGCATGTCCCCAACGAGGTCGGGATATAAGGAGTTAGGACTTGAACTGGTTGAACCCTTACAAGACCAGCCTTGCAAATCCCAACGGCCTCCCATGGCAGATGAAAAGAAAGACAAGGGGGCAGGAAATCCCATCAAAATCTTGCTCGAAGAAGCCCTCAAGCGACAAAGGAACACGATGATGGACAGCTTTGCCCAAATCCTTCAGCGGCTACCCAGGGGCAACGCATCGGCTTCTAGCTGCTACTCTGGAAACACCACACCATTTAAGGTACAAGTTAATCTTGAAATCCCCATATTCGAGGGTCAAATAGACGCAAATGTCGTTAACAAATGGTTAAATCTGCTAGAGGGTTATTTTTCTGTTCATGATTTTTCCAGTCGGGAAAATATTATTTTCGCTCTTCTCAAAGCAGCCCCCCACGTCAAGGACTGGTGGGAAACCTCCTGCGAGCACAAGGATGAAAGTACAGGCTCACTATTTTCTGTCGCACCCACCTGGGATTCATTCCGGGATGCCATCAAGGAGCAGTACTACCCTGTCAGAAGCTATAAGGATCAGTACATAAAGTGGACCACGCTGCGGCAGGGGAGGGACCAAGACATGTCGGAGTTTACCAATATTTTCCATACCCTTCGCACAAAGTTGGGTATCAAGGATTCAGAGCAGCATTTGGTACTCAAATACTACAGCTGCCTGCACAAGTACATCCAAGAAGAAATATAATTCCTGAACATCCCCTTGCTCGGCACAACATACCGATATGCCGTCAAGGTCGAGCAAAAGTTTAAACAGAAGAAGCGAGACTTTGGATTTGCGAATCCTAAGCAAGGGAAAGGTGCCCCCAAACCGCAGAACAAAGGACAAAGTCAAGGCGGGACGACCCAAGACAACCTGCCAAAGCTGCAAGCAAAGAACAGTGTCGTGAAGCCGAAAAAGGACACGGGGAAGTGGTGTGAGTTCCATAAGAGCTCCACTCACAACACAAGTGAGTGTCGGGCAAGCAGTCATTGGTGGCCGAACTAAAGGTTTGAGAATCAGATGCGTGTTCCGACTCTGGGTTAGAACCCGACAAGGGGAATGACAAAGGGAAGCAGATTATCGAAGCGGAGCCCAACGCCACCATTGCCACTACGAAGATCTAGAAGGAGGAACCCGAAGATCCAGAGGAGGAGGAGCGTCTCTTCCACTCCCAGATGTGGGTAAAGGGCTCCTCGTTCCAGTTCATTGTCGACAGCGGGAGCGAAAAGAACCTCATTTCAGCAGAGGTCATGAAGCGGCTGGGCGTACCGACCACAGCACATCCACAACCGTACACCATCGGGTGGCTTCACCAAAGACAGGATCTTCGCGTGAGCCGGCAGTGTCACCTTCCGTACAACATCAAGCCCTTCACGGATGAGGTATTGTGTGACATTGCTCCCCTTGAAGTTTGTGATGTATTATTAGGACAACCATACTTGTGGAAGCGACAAGCTGTGTATGAATCAAGGTCCTGTGCTGTTATTGTTACTTTGGGAAATAAGTTGTACAAGATACCGGAGGTAGCACCACCTACCGCCATCTCTTTGGTTACTGCAAAACAATGTAGTAAGCTCATTTCCAAAACCGGGAAATTTGTTTTCCTGATGATACGCCCTCAAGGAAAAAAGAAGACAGTGGCCACGACCTCCCGACAGGGCCCCTCCACACGACAACTACAGATGGACAAGGTCGTGGAGGAGTACGAGGACATCTTCACCTCCCCCGCAAGGGTTCCTCTGCACTGTCAGGTCAAGCACTCCATCGATCTGACCCCAGGTGCGCCGCTGCCCAATGGACCAATCTATCAGCGCTCCATTCTGGAGAACAATGAAATCAAGAGGCAGATTCAGGATTTGCTGCAGAAAGGTCACATCCGTCCAAGTTCATCACCCTGTGGGAGCCCGATCGTGTTGGTACAGAAGAAGATTGGGACTTAGAGACTCTGTATTGACTATCGGGCGCTGAACAAGATCACTGTCCATAATAGGTACCCAATCCCACGAATTGATGACCTCCTTGACCAACTGAAGGGGGCAAAATATTTCAGCAAGATTGATTTAAGTCAGGATATCACCAGTTACCAATCAAACCCTCCGATGTGTGGAAGACTGCCTTCAAAGCCGAGGAGGGCCTTTTTGAATGGTTGGTTATGCCGTTCGGATTGACGAATGCTCCTGCAACCTTCATGAGGTTAATGGATGACATCTTGCGGCCATTCACCAACTCATTTGTAGTGGTATACTTGGATGACATCCTAATCTTCAGCGAGAGTTGGGAAGAGCACCTCCACCACATTCGCCAGATTCTCCAAACAATGCGGCAACACAAATTATGTGCTAATTTGGAGAAATGCACTTTTGGCATGACCCAGGTTCAGTATCTGGGATACATTATTGATGAATGAGGGTGCATGTGGATCCAGCCAAGATCCAAGTCATTTGGGATTGGCCAGCTCCAACCACTCTAACAGAGCTTCGTAGCTTTCTAAGTCTTGCCAACTTCTACCGGAGGTTCGTGTTGGGATTTTCTCATATCAATTGGCCCTTGAGTCAAGTCACCAACGGAGGAGCAAAAGCAAAATTCTTTTGGTCTGAATCTCAATAGAAGGCATTCACAGAGTTGAAAGATTGCCTCTGCACGGCACCCGTGCTCACATTACCAGACTTGCAACAACCATTTGAGGTCAAGACAAATGCCTCTGACTATGCTATTGGGGCAGTCCTTACTCAACATGGGCATCCAGTGGCAGATCACAATGAGACACTTTCAGACACAACCCGGAAGTATCCCACTTATGACAAAGAGCTGTATTCCATTGTGAAGGCGACAAAGAGTTGTATTCCATTGTGAAGGCCTGTTGATAATGGAAGCATTACATTTTGGGGAAGGAAACAGTCATCCACACAAACCATCGACCCTTGCAGTTCATACAGACCCAAGGGAAATTGCAGAATGATCGCCACCAGAAGTGGTCCACTTACCCGCAACAGTTCCATTTGAATATCAAGTATAAGAAGGGCAGCACCAATAATGTTGCAGATTGTCTCAGTCGACCACCGCTCATGGCGTTAACCACCATGCTCAACTCTTCTGGGCAAGAGACTTCTGATTGGCCACTTCTCTACAAAAGAGACCCAGAATACGGCCACACATACCAAACACTCTTAGATGGTCAGCATGTTCCAGATTTTCACCTCCAGGATACTCTGTTATGCCACCTGGGTCACCTTTGTGTTCCTTCAAGCGAGCGTGCCAAGATGATTTGGAAAGCACACTACAGTCGGGCTGTTGGGCATTTCGGGGTCGAGAAAACAGCGGCAGCATTGCAGAAGTATTTCTATTGGCCAAATCTTCGACATGATGTCGGGAAGTACATCAGATCATGCATTGCCTGCACCATTGCCAAACCGACCATCAAGAAGCAAGGCCTCTATACCCCTCTGCCTACCCCTAGTCGACCTTGGGAATCCATTTCCATGGATTACATGTCAAGTCTTCCTTCCACTAAGCATGGAAACGACTATGCTTTTGTGGTCGTCGACAAGTTCTCAAAGATGGCCATTATGGCGGCCTACAAGAAGAATATCACAACAGAAGCCAGTGCTAAACTCTTCTTTGAACAAGTGTAGGTACACTTTGGGATCCCATAGTCTATCATCTCAGATTAGGACAGCAGGTTCCTCAGTACATTTTGGTCCAGTCTCTGGTCAATGCTGGACACTAAACTCACTAAGTCCACAGCCTTCCATCCTAAAACTGATGGCCAGACGGAGGTTGTCAACAGGATGATCATACACATTCTGCGCATGTACAACTCAAAGCATCCACGCACATGGGACGAGAGCCTCCCTTATGTTCAGCATAGCTACAACCGAGCTCTCCACAGCTCGACTAGCCACAGCCCTTTTTAGGTGGGCTTGAGATTCCAACCATTATGTCCCATTGATGTGGCCATGCCATTTGCAGTTACTCACGCAGATTCGGCTCATGTCCAGTCCGAAACAGATAAGGCAACCAGCTTCATTAAGCACATCCAACATATTCGCCAGCAGGTCCATGACATTTTGGAGAAATCAAATGCCAAGTACAAGCAGCAACATGATCAACATCGGTTACCACACAAGTTTCAGGTGGGCAACAAAATCTGGTTGCATCTGCAAAAGGAACGCCTTACCGGAGCCTATCGGAAACTCATACCACTCTGGTTGCAAATGGTCCTTACACCATTACCAAGGCTGTGGGAGACAATGCATTTGAGCTCAGCATTCCTCCATTCCTTGGCCTGCACCCAGTGTTCAATGTGGACCGTCTTTGGCCATACTTTCCACCATTACTAGACACATCCGACATTGCAGAACAGCTCACACCCACAAAGTTAAATCCAGATTGCATAGAACAAGCTGCAACTGATCGGATCATGGACACACAGATCAAGCGCACTCGTCAGCAGAATATCCAACTGTATCGAGTTGTCAAAGCAAGGCAACTCCTTCACCAGGGCAAGTGGCTCACAAGGGACCAAGTTCAGCAGAAGTTTCCTCATCTCATGAAGGAACTCAACGCAATGGGGACCACTGCTTCCTAAAGGGGGAGGAATGATTTAGGTGGATATTGGTGGCCACCTGCCAAGTCCACCTAGACCCCCACCATTGTTTCTTTCATCTTTTCAGTTTCCTTAATTGTAGCACAATTTACTATTTTTAGCAGTTTTTCGAGTCCTGAACTTCCGGAGTCGTTTTGAGGCCCTATACGACGTTTTTTGGGAAAACTGGGAGCAACATGGGTCCATGGACCAATGTTGCTCTTCCCAAAGTTGTAGTTCTCGGATAGATCTTTCTAACGAGATATTGTACACGTCAAACGAAGATCGTATGCCAAAGTTACGACCCTAGGAAGTTGATGTACCAATTTACCCAAGTGGGGCCCATAGTTTGGCGTTTCATCTTCTAGGGTTAGGTTTTTGGATGTTGAGGATTTTCCATTGTTTCTAAACAATAAATAGGCCTTCGAGCCTCATTGTAACACAGTTCAGAGGCATGTGGCCGCCACATCTCTTCTCAGAGATAAGCTACCATCGCCCTAGCTGGTCTATTTCCATTGTTGTTTGTAAGCATATTTCAGTATTTTACATTAATGAAATGAAGTATTATTTCCATTGCATCTTTGTGTTTATGGTTATCTCTGTAATTCGTTGTGTTCCTGTTTAAATCCAGATCATCTACATCAATAATATGCTTCCCCTTGTCGATTTTCAGCTCAAAGTCAGAACATGCATCTGACTCTGAAGATTTTAGCTCGACCACCAATGATTTCTTAGAGCGACACTCATTTGTGTTGTGGGTGGGCCTCTTGTAGAACTCACACCACTTTCTGGTGTCCTTCTTCACCTTCATGATGTTACTCTTTGCTTGTGGCTTTGATGGGTTGTCCTAGGTCACTCCATCTTGGCTCTATCCTTTGGTCTATGGTTTGGAGGTGTCTTTTCCCTTCTTCGGATTCGCAAATCCAAAGTCTCGCTTCTTCTATTTAAAATCCTACTTAATCCTTACAACATATCGATATGTTGCACCAAGCGAGGAGATGTCCAGGAACTCCATTTCTTCCTTGATGTATTTGTGTAGACAACTTCATCCTTGATACCCAACTTCATGCATAGGATATGCAAAATGTTTATGAACGTTGGTACATCTTGGCCCCTTCCCTGTTGTAGTTAGGTCCACTTTATGTACTTATCTTCATGGCTTCCAATAGGGCAATATTGTTGCTTGACGCTATCTCAGAAAGAATTCTAAGAGGGTGCAACTGAAAATAGTGAGAGTTTCTCCTTGTCCCTCTACTCATAGTAAGTTTCCCACTAGTCCTTGACATGGGGGGTGGATTTGAGGAGTGAAAAAGTAATATTTTCCCTATTGAACAAATTATGGACCGAAAAATATCCTTCCAGTAGATTTAACCATCTATCCAAGGCATCTATGTATATTTGGCCTTCAAATATAGGAATGTCAAAGTTAACTTGTAGCTTAAAGGGGGTAATGCCTCCATAGTGACTGTTGAATAAAGATGCTTCGCATGCTAATACTTGTTGAAGAATCTAAGAAAAAGTGTCCATCATCTCATTCCTTTATTTCTCGAGGGCTTCTTCTAGCAACATTTTGAAAGGATATCATGCTCCCTCGTCTTTCTATTTTTCTGCCACGGAAGATCGTCAAGGTCGACGAGGTCAGTCTTGCAAGGGTTCAACCAGTTCAAGTCCCAACTCCTTATATGTTAATTTTAGGCGACAATGGTATGTTCTATGCTTTAGAGCAATTTTACTTCAATTTATTTATTAGCCCAGTATCAATATTCATATTAGCAATCATATCAACATGATAGTAAAATGTAGATAGAACATAAACATAAACATTAGAAGACAAGCCAAGACAAGAGGACACAAGATGTGGCACAAACTAAGGACAAACCCCAATCTGGGGAAACCCTTAATAAAATCTTCTTTTAGTCTTCAATAGTTTAGCAGAGAGAGATAGTACAATTTACAAATCTGATAATTTACAACAGCAGCAAAAGAGTCATAACCAGAAAAGTCAACAAGGTAGATTTGACCCTCAACAAATCGATCAACTTCAATCAACTTCGGCCTCCAAAAAACAAGATAAAACAACCCTCAAAACAATCAAATTCAACCGAGTCAAAGTCTAGTCAAACAACCCACCTGCAGTCAGCCCTAGCTGCAGTCAACGATGGTCAACAATCAATGTTTAGCCTCGATTCCTGTGCCCATAAATGTGGCCTGCCCAAACAAAGATAGCCCTCACAAAAACATAGTCAAAGGAGGTCAATGCATGCTAGTCAACGCTCGGTCAAACTGTCAAAAAATTCGGTCTCCTGAAATTTCACTATCTTGAAATTTTGGCCTCCTAAGATTTTGCTCTCCTGAAATTTCGCTCTCCTAAAATTTCGGACATGTAAAGAGAGAGAGATTCGTACCCAATAAATGAGGAGAGATACAAAGAAGTGTGAAGTTGAGTGTATCTAGATGAGGCTAAGTCGCCTTCTATTTATATGCAACTTTGAGGATGAATAGACATGACTGTTAGGCTTCTGAGCCTACATAAGTATGTTGGCCGACCTTGACAATTTGACCATAATCAAAACAAATTCATAACTTCATTTGTACATGTCGGAATCAGATGATCTTTAGATCAATCCTACACCTCTCGGAGAGAGGAATCCAAGAAAAATATCAGTTGTCATAAATAAGATGATCCATGTGGTGTTTGGCCCTAGTTGCCAATTTTAACACTCCCTCTCAACTAGGGAGAACTCCATCTGTTAATCCATTTTCCAATCTGTACTCTCTCTGCCATAAATGCACTGTTATGCACTACTCTGCTCTGCTAAACTATGGAGAAGAAGAAGTGATCGAGAATGTACCATACCATTCTATACTAACCTGAAGTCAATCCCAATAAAAGGAGAGTGTGCCATACCACTCTTACTGACCTGAAGTGAGTTCCAATCAAAAGAGAGTGTCTCATACCACTCTTATTGACCTAAAGTTAGTTCCAATTGATCCCAGATCAATATCAGTCATCCTAGCATAGGGAGTATGGTAGTACACGATGCGTACATCAGTAGTGCTATGGTCCTTATCCTCATTTCCCTACTCATTGGCCAGATGAGAGGTACTTCCCATGAGTCCCAGACTGCGTCGGTAGGATGTCCCAGTAGGAGAAGGATGAACCACTCATCCTGCCTACATGTCGCCAAGGGGTATCATAGGGGAAGGCTGAACCACTCACCCTGTACACAAAAAATCACTAGGGGAAGGTTTAACCACTCACCCTATGGTTGCTCATCGCTCCAAGAAGTACCCCAAGCCCCCCGGAGCTCCCAGAGCTCAATGTCCATCTCATATAGGATCCTCATAAGAGGGTCTCTCCACCACTCCAAATCATTCTTGGAAGGCCAAGAATTTGACCTTCCCCAGGGGATTTGTCATAATATCGGCAACCTGCTCATCAGTCCCAATGTGATGGAGCCTTATTACTCCTCGTTGTACCATGTCCCAGATAAAGTGGTACCTGATATCTATACTTGGAGCGATCATGAAACACTAGATTCTCTAATAATCAAATCCCACTTTGGTTGTCATAGAGGATCACGATGGTATCCAACACATGTCCAAACAACTCACTGAAGAGCCTCCTCAACCAGACAACTTCACAGGAGGCCATACTAGCAGTTATGTATTTGGCCTCGGCGGTGCTCAAGGCAACCAATTTCTGCTTCTTGCTCATCCAGGATACCGAAGCAGAACCCAAAGAAAAACAACATCTAGAAGTGCACTTGCGATTCACCACGCTGTCAGCCCACTCAACATCATAATAACCATGCAACCTCACATTTCCGACAGTGTATCTCAATCCATGAGTGGTTGTTCCCTAAAGATATCTCAGAATATTCTTGGCAGCAATCCAATGTATATGATGAGGCTAAACCATACATTGGCTCAATGTGTTAACTACAAAACATATGTCCAGATAGGAGTTCACCAAGAACATCAGTGCTCCTATGAGTTGACAATACTCAGAAGCATTTCCCAATTCAGGTCCAGCAGCACTACCACATAACTTCTTAAAGTTAAGTTCCATCGGAGTAGTCACAGGTTTGCAGTCCACGATCCCAAATCTTTCTAATATCTTCACAACATATTTTCCTTGAGAGAGGAAAATTTCACCTGGATTTTTCCAGACCTCCAACCCTAGGAAATAGTGCATCAGTCTTAGGTCCTTCATCTCAAATTCAAAAGCTAAATCCCTCTTACATTTGTGAATGAGAGGGTTTTCACTTCCATCAGCTCCATGCTTAATTTTGTAAAGCCACTTAGAGGTGACAACTAATTTGTCTTGGGGTCTTGGGACCACACCCTAGACATCATTCTTCATAATTGACTTGTATTCTTCATTCATAACATCCTTCCATACTTGATGCTTCATGGCTTCTTGCTTTCACAGAAAGTCCCCCTTGGTGCAATGTGTCTCTCGACATCTTTGAGAGTCTCCCTAAGCCACGAGGGTCTCCTTTTAGAGGAGGAGGGCTCATGAGGAGGAGGATCAAAAGGATCCATAGGTTCATCAACATCAGACATCGTTTCGTCTTCTTTTGCACCCGGATTTCCGGTGTCAGCTTCTTTGTCCTTCCTTAGGATAGGAAGGTTTTTGATCTTCTTGAGGGCCATATCTTTGTCAAAGGTGACATCATGACTTATCTCAACTTCCTTTTGACCAGCCAAATAAATTCTATATTCCTTAGAATTTTCACTATAGCCCACAAAGATTCCTTTCTTCCCAGATGTACCCAATTTACTTCTTTTCTCCTTTGGCACATGGAAATATACATGACTTCCAAAAATTCTAAAATGGGAGACATCGAGTTTCTTACCAGTGAACAATTCTTCGGGAGTATTGGAGTCCAATGCTTGATGAGGGCATTAGTTTTGAGCATATGTGGCAATATTTGCAGCTTCAACTCATAGGAATTTTGGAAGGCCTTGATCATGAAGCACGGAACAAATTGCTTCTACAATAGAGCGATTCTTCCTTTCAGCCACACCATTCTACTCAAGAGTGTACGGCGTTTTAGTCTCTCTCTTAATGCCAGTTTCTCTGCAATAATCTTGGAATTCATTGGATTCGTACTGGGTCCCATTATCAGTCCTCTATATCTTGATTTTCTTCTCAGATTGGTTTTCGATCAAGGCTTTGAAGTGTCGGAACCAAGTGAACACTTCATCCTTCTTCTTCAAGAAGTAGATCTAGGTCTTGTGAGAATAATCATCTGTAAAGGTGAGATAATATAAGTATCCTCCCAAAGAGTTTACGGGCATCATACCAGATATGTCGGAGTGGATCAATTGTAATAGATCTGTGGTCTTGCTATTACTTGAGGGGAATGGTCCCCTTGTAAGTTTTCCTTCGACACATCCCAAACATACACCTTCATGCTCTACTTTGAACTTGGGCATACCTATCACCATTTGTCTCACATCGGGTAGGGCCTTATAATGAAGATGGGCAAACCTATGGTGCCATAGTTCAGATTGTAGAGATGTGTCGCAAGACATGGCTCCCAGTGGACTTCCTCCAACTTGATACAAAATGTCAACCTTGAACCCAAGAGTAAAAGCATATTTAAAATTTCTTTTCCAAATGCGTACCTTTCCATCGATGAATGCCACCTTGAATCCTTTGTCCTCCATGGCTTAAATGGACACGAGGTTCTTCTTGAGATCAGGTACATATAATACTTAAATGAATAATGTTACCTTGATTGAATTGAAGGGTAACATTCCCTACTCCCTTCACGGGATAGGTGGCATCATCTCCAAGGATGATCTCCAAGTTTGTATCCTTTTCTATCATATTAGAGAGGGCTTCCTTGTATTCAGTGAAGTGCCTTGAGGCACCGCTTTTAATCAACCAATTTCCCAAAGTGTCTAAAGGAGAGGCAATGGAGAGGGTTGATATAAGATAGTACTATTTTTGCTTATTGTTAACAACATTTGATTCTTCATACCTAGAGTTCCTTGATTTCTTGGAGGGTTGACCATTTCCTTGATGTCTCACATTCCTTTTTCCTTTGCCATTAGACCTGGCATTCCTTTGATCCTTGTTGTTGAAGTTGTCCCTGGAATGATTATAATCATCATCATGCAATGTGTCCCTTCTATTTGGACACTCCCTTGTATAGTGGCCAAACTTATTGTAAATAAAGCACCTGCCCTTCCTTCCTCCCTTAGATCGAGGCTTTCCATGGAAATGACCTTTAGACCCTGCATTATTTCTCCTTTTGGCATGAGCGGAGAATGCAGTGGGGTTGCTTCTATTAGAAAGCATTTATTGCTCCACCATTCTTGTTTCTTATTGAATGCATCTCGACATCAATTCTTCAAACCCTAGAATTCGATCATTGTTGAGGACGGTGGTTCTAAATACATACCACTCAGGTGGGAGTCCTCTAAGGGTGGTGAGAGTAAGTTCCCTGTCAGGAATGACTTCTCCAATCGAGAGTAGATCATTCTTGATATCAATAATCCTCAAGAAATAGGATTGAATATCCTCATCCTTGCCCTTCTTAATATCCTTCAACTTATTCTTGAGAAATAGAATTTTATTAACATTACTAACCTTGAACATGCCGACCAACCTGTCATAGATCTCCTTGGAGGTCTTCAATTCGGAGATGTAGGCCACCAGATGATTGTCAATGGAATCCCTAATAATATTCTTTGCTTTGAGTTCAACCCTATTGTACTTGGTCTTCATAGCAACCAGTGCATTTGAAGGAGGTTCAGGGATTTTACCCTGCACATAGTCCATCATTTATTTTTCTTCCAAGGTCAAATCAAGAGACATCTTCCATCCATGATAGTCAGATTTATCATGGAGCTTGTCTTCAACTGGGAAGTAGGATGAGGAACCCATTGAACCTTTTGTCCTTGTCCAACCGTCTTTGGTGATTTCTATTTCACTCTTGCTTGGGCTTTGTCTTTACCTCAGCTCTGATACCATGTTAATTTTAGGCAATGATGGTATGTTCTATGCTTTAGAGCAATTTGACTTCAATTTATTTATTAGCCAGTATCAATATTCAGATTAGCAATCACATCAACATGATAGTAACATGCAGATAGAACATAAACATAAATAGTATAAGACAAGCCAAGACAAGAGGACACAAGATGTGGCACCAGCCAGGGATAAACCCCAATGTGGGGAAACCATTGATCAAATCTTCTTTTAGTCTTCAATAGATCAACAGAGGGAGATAATACAATTTACAAATCTGATAATTTATAACAACAACAAAAGAGCCCTAACCAGAAAAGTCAACGTTGGTCAACAAGACAGATTTGACCCTTAGCAAATCAATCAACTTCAGTCAACTTCGGCCTCCAAACAACAAGATAATATAGCCCTAAAATCAATCAAATTCAGCCCAATCAAAGTCTGGTCAAGCAACCCACCTGCGTCCAACCCTAGCTATAGTCAATGTTGGTCAATAGTCAACGTTTAGCCTCGATTTATGTACCCAGAAGTGCGGCTTGCCCAAAAATAGATAGCCCTTACAAAAACACAGTCAAAGGAGGTCAATGCTTGGTCAAACTGTCTAGAAATTCAGTCTCCTAAAATTTCGCTCTCTTGAAATTTTGGATGTGTGGAGAGAAAGAGGCCCGGAAATCTGTACCCAAACAATGAGTGAGAGAGAGAAGTGTGAAGATGAGTGTGTCCAGATGAGGCTAAGTCACCTTCTATTTATATGCAACGTTGAGGATGAATAGACGTGAATGTTGGGCTTTTGAGCCTACATAAGTTTGTTGGTCAACATTGACAATTTGACCATAATCAAAATAAATTCACAACTTCATTTGTACATGTCAGAATTAGATGATCTTTAGATTAATCCTACACCTCTCAGAGAGAGGAATCCAAGAAAAATATCAGTTGTCATAAATAATACCCATGTGGAGGTTGGCCCTAGTTTCCAATTTTAACATTATACCTCGAATTTGTTGGGACACGCACAACAAAATAGAGAAAGAGAAAACTACTCTAGTACCATTGGTCTGGATTTCTGAAGGAACTATTGAGAAATCTAGTAAGGCAATGATTAGAGTGACTTTTCTTTTCTTGATAACTGCTTGTGATATCTTTTTACTTTTTTCTTAATTATTAGCTTCTTTAGTTATTATTATGTTTATATATCATCAAACAACTACCAAAACAAGAAGAATAACAGTACACAAGAACACAGAATGTAGGCTACAAGCCAGGGCCAAAATCTCTCCACTTGAGATGAAAACCTGCAATTCTCTTTTCTTCTTACATATTCTTTAATTGACGAATTCCAGGACCTCTAGACCAAGACCAATACCCTCCAAGACCAAATTCAACCCTTATGGATGATGTTCTTCCTTTGTTCAAGTCAAACCTAGTCAAATATCTTCCAGCAACACAAACCCCCAGCTTCATAATTTCAGCCTCTATTGTAAGTCTAAAATTTTTAGCCCTTCGAGTAGCAATTACTGCCACACGCGTGAGCTTATTTTGGCCTCCCAAATATTCTTCAGACCTTCGCTTGGATTTCTCTTTCTTATGGTGCTTGAGGATGAACTAATATGACCTTCTTTCTCTTCTTTCTTCAAGATTGAACCTGCAAAAGAAAGACCCTAGAATAGCAGCAGAAACCCTAGACTTCCTTCGCACATGTGAGAGAGAAATAACCCAAGAATAATTCTTCTTCGTTGCCTTCTTCCTCTTCCTCCTCTGCTTGAATGAGTGAGTGATGAATTTCTTCCAAGGAGGTCGAGTTCCCTCCTTTATATAGGCTTGTCAAGGTGGATGTGGCTCCTCAAATTAGGCTAATTTTCTAGCTACCAGGTCGACTCGGTCTTGAAGGGTATTTTGACACTTTTAATGACAAAAATATTTTTTAGGGGTCTTCAACTTATGACAATGACTCTTTTGACTTCTTGACCTAGGAAAAACCCTAAAAACACTAAATGGGTGCTTTACATCTAAAATAAAAGACCTTGAGCATGAAACCCATGCTCCAAAAACAACAATATTTTTTTTCTTTCATTTGAAAATATACAAGAATCAAAAGTAAATTTCATATTTATGGAGACCGAACCCAATTACACATTTTTCAACACTCCCTCTTAACTAGGGAGGTATTCATCAATGGTACATGAACATTTTCAATCTGAAGAGATCTCATAAGAAGAGCCAGATTGGTAACCCATCTGTTTAGCATCATACCAACCAACATTATCATATACCAAGGCCTTGAATAACAACTCTATCTCTCCATAAGATCAGAGGATAATGTTGGCAAGACCAATGATTTATAGACACCATCATCATTGTCTCTCTTGGAACACACCCCACCTGGGTTCTCTCGGAGTATGTTCCACCAAGACTATTCTTATCTTGGATGGCCAATCCTCAAAGAATATTGATCCTCTATGACTACTCTTATCTTGGATGCCCTACCATATCCTCAAAGAGTATCAGATACTAGATGCTTACCCAATCCTCCATTATTTCTTCCCAAGTGAAGATAAGAATGATGTGCCTATCTCTCCCTCTCAACCAGGGAGGATATATCAACCAAACCAAGCTTTTCTCTCAAATACACAAGCTTCTTGTTAGGAAGAGATTTTGTCAAAATATCAGCTACCTGTTCATCAGTGGATATATATTGTAGTTGCAGTACATCATCTGGTACTAGCTTTCAAATGTAGTGGTACTTGTGTTTTATATGCTTTGTCTTTCTATGAAACATTGGGTCTTCAGATAATTTTTTACAATTGATATTATCATAGTGTATCATTGTAGGGTCCACTGGTCCTTCAAATAAATTAGACAACGACTTCCTCAACCGACAACTTTTATGCTTACTTCATAGGCTGCAATATACTCAGTCTCAACACTACTCAAAGTAATTGTTTCTTGCTTTTTGCCCGTCAATAAGATCATGGAGGATCCAAAACTAAAACATCCTCCTGTAGTTCTCCTTCCATCCTACTCATTGCCTCCCTAGTCAGAATTTGTATATCCAATCAAGTGGACATCATTCCTCCTATCATATTTCAAGTAGTAGTGGATTGTTCCTTGCAGATATCTCAGTATATGTTTTGTTGTTATCCAATGATCATGTTTCAGTTCAATTTGGAACTAACTGACAATATTCACTACAAAACATGTTAGGTCCCTATAATACTAGTGATTCGCCCATTACTATTATCATTGTATCCCTTATTGTTATTATTGTGCCCCATAGAATCCCACTATTGTTATTTTTGTGCCTTTATATTATTATTGTTAGGTCGGCTTGGTTATATTGTGACCCCTTAGAATCTTATATATAGAAAGGAGGTTCTGTCATTTGTATCATCCAAGAATTGTTCATTTGTGTAATGTAAAGGAGGTTGCCCCCTCAAAGAGGCTAAATTGTAAGGCATTGATCTATCTTTTCTATCTTTTTGTGAGCTGGTTTCATAACATTTGGTATCCTGAGCTTTGGATTCTAGGGTTTCGCTACTCTAAACACGTCATCATGGAATTTTCGCTATAACTTTTTTCTGCGAAGTTTCAAAAGTGAAAACATAACCTATTTGAGACAAAATCTTGCTGAACCTCGTGTCCGAATTTCATATCTTGTCTCGCTATATTTTCAGAGATATGATCTGAGGAAGTTAGGGTTTTTGCAAGCTCCAAAATCTCATCGAAAACAGGTCATCGTGGAATGTTCACTATAATGCTTTCTCTACGAAGTTTCATAAGCTAACAAAAAAACCCATGTGCGAAGAAATCGGTCTAAACCCCAGCTCCGAATCTCAGATCTTGTCTCACTATATTTTCAGAGATATAATCTGAGGAAGTTAGGGTTTTTGCAGACCCCGGAATTACATTCCAAACAGGTCACCTTGGGGAAATCGTCATAACTTTCTCTCTCAGCATCTGATTGAATTTTCATAAGAAGTTGCAGAAAGAGGATGGACTGTAGTTTTTGGGGTACCATTTTCAGAACCTAAGTTTGAAACAGTGACCCGCGACACGTCGTACAAGTTTGCTCTACTAAACAAGTCTATACTTAGGTCATCGTGGGATATTTGGCATAGCTCTTCATTGGAGAATCCAATCTTGATCAGACTTGCGAGGTTAGAAAGATTGCTTAGATGGTTACCACAGGAAGAAATTTCAGACTTGGGAGATCCAAAATTACAGAGATACATTAGATTCAATATCAAGCTCCTACAAAGTGAAAAAAGGTGTGTAGTTTTTTTTTTGTTTTTGTTTTTGTTTTTGTTTTTGTTTTTGTTTTTGTTTTTTTTTTTTTTTTTTGCATAAGCTTGGTTTGAAAAATTAGTTTGAAGGAATTTCAAAGGGCATAGTGAAGCATTATTATCGGTAATTGATGCCCTGAAGAAAGAAAATGGAAACACCTAGTAAGCAACCTGAAAGCTCTAGCATGACTCATGAAGAAGAGGAAGAAATGCAACATGATATATTAAAATTACTAGACAAAGTGCAACAAATTTGTCTCGCACAAAAAGTAACAAAAAATAAGATGGATGGTTTAGAGAAAGATGTAGAAGCTAGATGGATGGTTTAAAGAAAGGCATGGAAGCTAAGATGGATGGTTTAAAGAAAGGCATAGAAGCTAAGATGAATGGCGTGGAACCATTTGAAAACAGATTTGAAGACAGATTTGAAGACAAGCATGGAAGATTTGAAGATAGATTTGACAAAGCTTCTACAAGAAATGATTACTAATGGCAAAAGGGTAGTAAAGGAAACTCATGATGAGAACGAAATAAAGGTTAATCATGATTTCGTAGACTCTAACGTTGGATCAAAGAACCACCATGTTCCAAAGATCGATATGAGGAAGTTTGATGGCAAGGATCCCAAAGCATGGATACTACAAATAGAGCAATTTTTCGATCTCCATAATGTGAAAAACACACAAAAGGTACGAATTGCAACTTTATATTTGGAACCAAATAAGTTATGTTATTGATGACTTTACTCTCATAAACAAATTGTAACTTGGGCTATTTTTATGGATGAAATGATAGCACATTATGAGGATACAAAAAGCAACACTTTTTTTAGCCAATTGATAAATCTCAAACAAAAGGGTTCAATGGTGGAGTACATTGAGGACTTCCAAAAATTGAATATAAGGGTAAAAGATATTCCAGAGCAGCATAGGATTGATGTGTTCATAGGGACTTTAAAAGAAAACATCCAACATGAGGTTCGCCTTTGGGAACCAGATTCATTGGAGAAGACATTTAGGTTGGCAAGAAAAATGCAAAGCAAAATTATGGCAACAAGGAAGCCTAGCACTCACAATCATAAATGTGGAAGTGTTTCTGCCCCTAGCCTTCCACAACCTACAAGGTTGACACCACAACAATTGGAAGAAAAAAGAGCAAAAGGGTTTTGTTATAGTTGTGATAGCAAATACACTAAAGGTCATAAGTGTGCCGAGAAGAAATTATTTTACATAGATTTGAAGAGGAGGAAGAAAGGAACAGAAACGTCAAAAGAAGAGGATATACACCAGGAACAAACCCTAGAAAAAGAAGAAATGAATCCGACCATATCTTGTAATGCATTGGCTAGAATTACCACTTCTCAAACTATCAAGATAAAAGGGCATATCAAGAAGAAAAAGGTAATAGTGTTGATTGATTCGGGAAGTACCCATAATTTTGTTCATTGTCATATAACCAAGGAATTGAATTGCTTCTTATATCCAACACCAGAGTGTCAAGTGATGGTTGCAAATGGAGGAACCATAAATTGCTGAGGAAAGTGCCATAATATCAAGATATCCATGGGAGAATATGTATTGAATAGCCCAATGCTTTCCATTCCAATGGGTGGTGTTGATGTTGTACTAGGAGTCCAATGACTACAATCCTTGGGTACAATAGCTTTTAATTTTCAAGAACTTTTCATGAAATTCTCTACAGAAGGAAAGGAAGTTGAATTAAGGGGTATCACAGGGAAACCAGGAAAGATAATCAGCTCTAACGGAATGACAAAGCTTTTAAAGAAAGAACAACGAGGCATAATTGCACAATTATATTCACTAGAGGTTCCCACATCGAAATCATCCATTTCTTGTTAGGTCCCTATAATACTAGTGATTTCCCCATTACTATTGTCATTGTATCCCTTATTGTTATTATTATGCCCCATAGAATCCCACTATTGTTATTTTTGTGCCTTTATAATATTATTGTTAGGTCGGCTTGGTTATATTGTGACCCCTTAGACTCCTATATATAGAAAGGAGGTTTTGTCATTTGTATCATCCAAGAATTGTTCATTTGTGTAATGTAAAGGAGGTTGCCCCCTCGAAGAGGCTGAATTCTAAGGCGTTGATCTATCTTTTCTATCTTTTTGTGAGCTGGTTTCATAACATTGCAACTTTATATTTGGAACCAAATAAGCTTGTATGGTATCGATGCCTTTGCTCTCGTAAACAAATTGTCACTTGGGGGCATTTTTTACGGATGAAATGATAGCACATTATGAGGATACAAAAAGCAACACTTTTTTTAGCCAATTGATAAAACTCAAACAAAAGATTCTTAGGGAATTGCACACCTCTCCCTTAGGAGGCCACTCAGGATTTCTAAAAACCTACCACAGGGTTAAGAAGGATTTTTTTGGGATGGCCTTAAATCGGATATTCAAAAATTTGTGGTGGAATGTTTGGTTTGCCAACAAAATAAAGTGAAACAATTAAGACCCCAGGACTATTACAACCTTTATCGATTCCAAGCCAACGTTGGGAGGAGATTTCAATGGATTTTATCACAGGTTTACCCAAGTCCGAAGGAAAGAGTGTTATCATGGTAGTAGTTGACAGACTTACCAAGTATGCACACTTTTGTGCGTTATCTCATCCATTTAAAGCGAGTATTTTCTATTGCATTTATGGAAACAATTCAAAAGCTACATGGAAACCCAAAGATTATTGTAAGCGACAGAGATCCCATTTTCATTGGAAATTTTTGGACAGAATTATTTTCTTGTCTTGGTACTCAGTTAGCTCATAGCTCATCTTATCATCTCAATCTGATGGGCAAACTGAGATAGTAAACAAATGTTTGGAAGGATATCTTCGTTGCTTTGTATCTGATAAACAGACACAATGGGTCAAATGGTTGCCTCCGGCTGAATGGTGGTATAAAACTTCCTTCCATACAATAACAAAAATGACCCCATTTATGGCACTTTATGGGTATTAGCCACCATCCATCACATCATATTTAAGAGAAAATTCTAAGGTTCAAGTAGTGGAACATCACATCGAACATCAACAAGTCCTCCAACTCTTAAAGGATAACCTTGTGTTGGCACATAATAAAATGAAACAACAGGCAGATCAACATCGCAGCGAAAGGTGTTTTGATGTAGGTGATTAGGTATTCCTATGGCTACAACCATATAAGCAAATGTCCCTCAAGCAAGCTAAGAAGGATAATAAATTATCACCAAAGTATTATGGTCTGTACAAGGTGTTAGAAAATATTGGTACTATGGCATACAAATTGGAGCTTCTTGTGGCTTCTCGATTGCACCCAGTTTTCCATGTTTCATGTTTAAAGAAGGTTATAGGCAATAAGCTCCCAATTCAAACAATATTGCCAGAACTTGACGAGGAAGGAAAAATTATATTGGAACCAGAAGCAGTCACAGAAACAAGAACTTGACAGCTATGAAATGGATCAATTTCAGAGTATCTTATCAAGTGTAAGAACTTATTTGCTGAAGATTCCACATGGGAGGATAAGAATTTTATACAGAAGCATCCAGAACTACTCAAGCGTTGAGGAAAACAATTTTTTTGAAGGAGAGGGGCATATTGGGTCCCCATAATACTAGTGATTACCCCATTACTATTGTAGTTGTACCCCTTATTAATATTGTTGTTCCCCTATTGTGCCCATATTGCTACTATTGTGCCCCATAGAAGCCCACTATTGTTATTATTGTGCCCTTACATTATTATTGTTATGTAGGCTCTGATTATGTTATGACCCC
>APFE030073709.1:86645-101271 GCA_000404065.3 Pinus taeda | reverse complement strand
TTTTCATTTGTATCATCGAAGAATTGTTCATTTATGTAATGTAAAGGAGGTTGCCCCCTCGAAGAGGCTGAATTCTAAGGCGTTGATCCATCTTTTCTATATTTTCTTGAGCTGGTAATAACAGAGACATGAAAGTGACATAGATCATTTTCTTAAAGATGTTGCTGATTATTTTGTTGAACATATTATCCCAACATAAGGTTCAATTGAATAGGAACCTTCTATATAGAGAATTTATTTTTTGGAGCTAATGAAGAACATATTTTTTCTCATACTTTTGAAGATCCTGAGGTAGATTACATGGACAAAATTTATCAATAGTCTACACATATCATTTTGTGGATATACTTCTAATTTTTGTTGTGAGCTACCTTTATGCATAATTTATTTTTTATTCGGGATGAATTGTATTTCCAAGATTCACTGGTAGAATGGTTCTAGATTAAGCACCCAAATGCTAACCTTGTACCATTGGAAGTTTGACTTCACTTGATGGAGATCAATCATGCACATATGTAGGAACTTGTACATAAATAAGCTCAGGTGTTGATCATTTGGTTTTCCAGGTGCAATTCTTTCAGTTTAATCATTAGTTGATGAATAAGGGTGACTTTCCCAGTTGGAAACTGGTTCATAGAAGTTTCAAACTTCAAGATTGTTAGGTTCTAGTTTGTAAAATTTCAAGGTTTTTCAGAGTTTTGGACTCCATGCCCAACTAAGGCTATAGATCTATGATTCTCAATACTTTTCTATCAAAGCGCAAGCATTTTATCACTGCAGATATTACAAAATTTTCACACAGTTAAGTTTGGTGAAGCAATATATGACTCCATGCCCAACAGATAAGGCACTAATCTATGGTTCTTAGTGTTTCTGTGGCAGAAGAACTATCCCCAGGTGGAGCCAGATGTTGTAACATGCATTTTTATTGTTTACAATATTCATCTTTCATTCAAGAATCACTTGAAAATATCTTAAAAAGGGATAAGGCAAGAGGGAAATGTAATAAATGACATATCAGAATCAAAACACAAAAAGAATTGGCCCATGTGACAAAGTTAAATTGCAATATAAATAATTATATGAAGCCATAATCAATACACGCACACACACACACACACACACACACACACACACACATATATATAAGTGTTAGCAATGCAATTAAATCACAATCGTAAAACACAACAGGAATTTGTATAAAGTTACCATGGGAATTATTGATTGTCGATTGTGATAAAGGTGTTCTTGAAAACTGTGCAAATGATTTGGAAAAGGTGGAAAAAGATATGGTTACGCATTTTATATTTATTTCCATTATAAAGGATTATAACAGAAATAAGCACTGGACAAGTTATAAACCAAACCTGAAATATGTATATTATATTTAAAAGCCCTGGCGGGTCCGCGACCATTGCGTAACACTTTATATATGTCTATATGGCTATGCCGATTGTGATTGTGGCCCAGACCCAAAAACATATTTATTGTGTTTTATAAAGTTTTGCGGGTCCACAAAGTGCCTTATGTATATTTGTTGGCTCACAACACCGATTGTAATTTGCGATTGGGATTCTAGACCCGATATGATATATGCAATGTTTTATATTTCCGGTGGGTCTGTCATATCACCGATTGCGATTTGCAATATCAACGATTGCAATTTGTGATAGGTTTCAGACCCGATATGATATATATTACATTTTATAACTTTGGTCGGGTCCATCGTGCTGCAATTTATTAAGGATTGGGTTGATATAACAATAAAAGGGCCAATTGCTATTTATAATGGGAAGTCAACGGAGCGCTGAATAGGTGGATCCCATAGATTTATTAAATTGGGTTAATTCCTTCCATTTCTGCTTTGCGTTTTTTTCATTGATTTTGCTGTGTAAACATAAAAATCAGTGTTAAAGCCAAATTTGAAGAAGAAGGTAGTTGTTCGAATTTCTTGGTGTTTTAGCCAATCAAAATGCCTAATACATATATAAGTCTAGATTTATGTACAGCTAACAATGTTTATCACAACTAAAATGAATTAATCATTATTTAAGCATTTACAGAAGAACCCATCGGCCGATTAACAGAGCAAGATAGCAGTTAATGTCATCTTCGAAGTTCAGTTATGTTCTTGTTATTTCATGTTCTTTGAGGTGTCTTTTAACATCTGTAAAATCTGGTAATAGTTTTTAATTCAGATAGTTACGGAAACAATTTTAGTAGTTTGACAGTTTCATAGATCAACAATTATTTCATAATATATAAGAGGAGAAAAATTTATAGAGAAAGGGGTTGATGGTTGGAATTTTAGAGAACCCAGAGACTAGGTCACTGTATTCCTGATATCATCGTTGATTAATGAAAGAATCAAGAGTTTCCATTGTTGGGTATGATTTTGCAATCTTCTCTGTTATGTGTCATGTTATGTTTTCTTCTTTCAAGTATAGTAATGAATCTGCAAGTCTTTGTTTTCTTATGTAAATAAAGTTAAAATTCCTTGAAAGAGCGCTCCTATACTTGAAATTCCCACCTTCTTTTCTAAGTTATAGGTAATAGTTTCTATGAAAGACTAGCATATTATCCTTAACTTCTCTCAGAGTCACAGATGGTAGTTTCTGTGTGAAGAAACATATTTTCTATGATTCAAATATCATTTCCATCATTATTCTAAGTGATGGATAGTAGTTTCTATGAAAGATCGGCATACTATCTTTAACTTTTCCTTCAAGTTTTCTTCATTCATCATTTATATCTAGCAACAAATGGCATTCTGTGATGTTCTAGTCATACATATACTAAGAGTTAAAGACCAAGTTTCCAGGTCCTTCATTTAAAGACACAACATATATCTAAGTGACAAATAAGTGACAGTAAATAAAATTTATTAATGTCTTAAGCACAATTTCCCTACAGCCAGGAAATTGGTTTCTTAAGGAGCAACACATGGCATCAAAAAACACATTTTGCTAAACCTATCCACAACTACATAAAAATAATCATGACCCCTTTTTGACAATGGGAGATGCCCTACAAAATACATAGAAACACTCTCCCATGGTTGTGAAGGAACCAGAAATGGTGTGTACAATCGTAACTTCCTATTGCTAGGCTTATTAATTGCAGATAATGAACATCCTTTAATAAAATGTTACACACTTTCAAGCATATGAGGCCAGTAACAATACCTCTGTAGATGTGCCATAATCTTACTTACATCGAAATGACCAAGAAAAAGAGAAGTATGTGCCTCTCTTATGATGTTAACTCTTTCTCCCTATGGAATACAAAGTTACCAAGATGGTACGAAAAGTTATCATGCAAATGATAATCTAATTCCTCTACTTGGTTACCTTGATTCAAGCTTGCATAAGCATCTTGAAAGTCATTATCTAATGCATATTTCTCAATATAACTTTCATGTAAAACAAAATTATTCTTGATTAAAACATAAGTCATGACAAGCATTGTGTAGATCACAAGTTCCAATTGAGTGATGAATTTTGGCTTCACATTAGCAAAGAGAGACTCCAAGGAGAAGGTAAAAATCTAAAACCAATTAGATATAGTCCATTCAAAATTTTGGAAAAGAATGGTAAAAATGCTTTCAAGTTGGATTTGCCTTCATATATGTAAATTTATGTTGTTGTTAATGTTGAGAATTTAAGGTTGTATGAGCCTCCTTTGATTGAAGATCAAGGAGAGAATGTTCAAATTCCATCTATTGAAGACTTCTCTCCAGGATTCCTTGATGAGCTTCAGCAAGACACTATACTTGACAGAAGAACAAGGACAACGAAAAGGGGAAGTGTCGATTAGTGGGCCTCAAGGGAATAAATACTTCAAAAGCCAAATGGATAGAGATCGGAAAGGTGAGGGAACTGTACCCTCACCTATTGAATAACTGAAAGTGATCTTTTGGGGTCTAAAAGGCTTTTAGTGGGGAGGAAAGATCAAGTGCTCAAAATCATGCTAAAAGAAGAAAGTCATTAGAATGGTGTGGAACCTAAATGAATATGTAGTTCTCATCATCTTGAATATAGTGCAACTTGTTTCGTGCGAAATAGCCGTCGTGTGCTCCCAGAAACACAATCTGTTCACTTTTTCAAACAAGTAAAATTTCTGCAGGTGTTGACTGGGCATCTTTATAGCCCAGTTAGCAAAATGAATATTCTTGATATATTCTTCTGGTATATTCCTTCAGTGCATTCTTCACAATATTATTGGGCTCAGGGAAATCGGTCTATTGGTCCATGTGTCTTTTGTTTGGGCCAATGAGGAGGTGACATGTGGCTAAGCCTGAGGGCACCACATGTCCTCCTCATGTTAACACAAAAATAATTATAGAAGATAGGGCAGAGGCTAGGCTTGACCCCATGATCTCCCATAGCATAGACCAAAGAACTCACCAAAGTGCTTGCACTGTGTTTCTTAACATGTAAGAGAGGCAAGTTCATAATAAAGGTTATTGTTGCAATTGTTATCGGGTCATCTAGACTTAACCACCCCCACATGAACACCATAATAGCTGATGGTCACCACCAATGAAGCCCACTAACAGTCACTACCAATGGCTCCCATGTGAACACACTTGCATTAAACCACTAGCATGTTATGTAACCGCGATAGGGAGGAAGTCATTGTTGGGGGCTAGCCTCTCGGCACATGACCTCCCATATGACCATTTTTTTGTATTTTAGGGCTTGTCAGCTAAATTAATCGTCCTACAAATTCCACTAAAATCCAAGGACTCTCCGTTAGTGGAAAATGGGGTGAATTTGTAAGATGATGTTGGATTTTGTGCAATTTGTAGAGCGAATAGTGGAGAAACTGGTAGAAGTCATAAGCTCTCCAATTTTCAATCAAATTGGATGCAAAAATAGGATAGGTAGCCATTTTTGGACATTCTGGACTCATGGGAGTAGGCTTCAGAAGAATTTGAGCATTGTAAACACATATTTTTACACTTTTGAGAATAATAGAGAGGCCCAAGCCATTGGAAGTTGGACAGAGGAGACGTAGCCGAGGAGGGGTGAACTTGTTCATCATGTTTCTATTGTGATATATTTTTGGTGATGTTCTGTACATTGTTATGTTATTGTTTAGTCTCTTATTTATGTTAAAATTTCTCATAAAGTCAACCTAAAAACTTATTTTACACTTTCAAAACTCATGAATCCTTAAGAAAAATGAAAGAAGTTTGTTTCTAATGTGAGGAGGGTCTTAGCACAATAATCTAATATTCTTAATCAGATCACCTATAAAGAAAATTGTGCTGCCATTCAGTGATTATTTCTTCAGAAACTCAAAGAAAGACATTATTAAAAAAAGATCAAAGAAGGGAAAAATGGGAAAGTCTAAAGAAAGTTCTTTAAAATACGTTATAGTGTGGAATTTAGTTGAATTAAATGATGAATATTTTGTAGGAGAAAAAAATGATTCATTATAACTCTTTTCTACTTGTAGGTTTTAACCACGTACGTAAATTACCTGCATACGAATTCTAAAACATAGAAAATAAACAATGTGAGAGCATAACACATAAAACACATATACACAAAAATTTTCCCCTAGATTCCAAAACTGGGACTACTAGCTTGATTTTTCATTATGTTTCTTTCAATGTTACAATACATATTTATACATGCCAAAGCATCCAATACCATGGACCGAAAAACCATCGCGTCCAAAACCATACATCGAAAACCATCGCATCCAAAAACATGTACGAAAATCATGCACAAAACCATAGGTGGGTCCACCCAACCTAACATAGGTTCCAAAACCAAATTTTTCTACGACATTGCCCCGGACCGCATAGAGTCGGGTTATCTGCACCCCTCAAACCCCCTGTGATGTCCCCGCTACACAATCGGTGCAACGAAGGGGGGCTTTTCCCCCCCCCCCCCCTCTAACCCCAGTTAACTACGTGGGCTAGTCGTGGAAAGAATATAACACAACCCACCATTCTCCTACTTGTTGTTTTCTTTCCACAGGGGGCCATAAGAGATCTTAGTCCTTTATCCAACCCTGCAATGCCCATTGTTCCTCTACACCAAGAGAACTTCTCAGAGCTCACAGATTTTGTTAATGCATCTGCAATATTCTTCAAAATGTCCACCTTTACCAACAACACCTTTTTGTCTTCTATCATATCCCTCACAAAGTGATACTGAACATCAATTTTCTTTGTCTTTGACTGATACGTAGGGTTCTTTGCCAAGAAAATTGCACTTTAGCTGTTACAGTCTATCCTTATAACTCCCTGTACTAACCTCATACTTGAGCACAATCCCTTCAACCAAATTGCTTCCTTGCTTGCATGAGTGGTTGCCATGTATTCTTCCTCTGTAGTTGATAGTGACATTATAGTTTGATTCTTACTCATCCAACTGACTACACCTCCAAATAGGTTAAACACATACCCACTTGTAGATTTTATCTGATCCAGATCTCTAGCCTAGTCCACATCAACAAAGCCATGAATATCCAGCACTTTGTCCAATCCTGGTCTTGCTCGATAGCACAAACCATAACCACTAATGCCACACAAATACCTGAAAACCCACTTCACTATTGTCCAATGCTCCTTTCCCGGTTTTGACATAAACCTGCTCAATACTCCCATTGCATGTGCAATGTCTGGTCTTGTATAGACCATTGCATACATCAGGCTATCAACTGCACTTGCATATGGAACATGTGACATGTCCTCTTCATTTTCTTGTGTCTTGGGACACTGTTCAACAGATAATTTTACACCTACAGGAATATGAACCTTCATTGGTTTACTATCCTACAATTAAATCTCTACAATATTGTCTCGACATACTTCCTCTGATTTAACCAGAGCTTTCTCTTTACACGATCTCTTTTAATTTCCATGCCCAAAATATAGTTTGCAGCACCAAAATCTTTCATGTTGAATTTGGAGGACAATTGGGTCTTCAAATCCTGGTTAATTTCTTTGTCCTTTCCAACCAGCAACATATCATCCACATACAAGACCAAATAAATAACACGGTCACCAATTAATTTAAAATACACATAGTGATCTGCTTTGCTTCTGGTGAAGCCAAGTCCCTGTATAAATGTATCAAATTTATGATACCACATCCTTGATGACTGTTTTAACACATAAAAAGACTTCTTTAACTTGGATACCAGTTGTTTCTTACCCTTCACTACAAATCCTTCAAGTTGCTTCACATAGATTTCCTCTTCTAGATCCATCAAGAAATTTTGTCTTCACATCCATCTGTTCTACCTCAAAATCAAAAATAGCAGCAACAAATAAAAGTAATCTAATAGAAGTTACGTTGGCAACATGAGAAAAAATATCACCAAAATCAATTCTTGGCACTTGGGAATAACCTTTTGTTACCAATCGAGCTTTGTATTTCTCCAACTTTCCTTCTGCATTTGACTTCTTCTTGAACACCCATTTGGTGCCAATGGGTTTCCTTGCAGCCGGTAACTCCACCAAATCCCAAGCCTCATTTTTGTGCAAAGATGCCATTTCATCAACCATGGTCTCTTTCCAGAGTTTTCCATCCTCTGAATCTACTACTTCCTTCACAATTTTGGTATCATCATCAGTAAGAGATAAAGAAAAATTTGAAAAGAAAGCATATGGACTATACCTTTCCAGCTGCCTTCTTTCTCGAACTGATCTTCTCACACTCGGAGTTTGTGGCTCTTCATCTTCTGATTCCTCCTTTGCTGTAGAGTCTGATTCTTCCTCCTTTAGCTCAAACTCTATTATCTTAGGTTTCTTTGGTTGGACATCATGTTTAATAACATCTTTCACCTCTCTGAATACCACATCTCAGCTGTACAAAACCTTCTTTGTTACTAGGTTCCAAAGCTTATAACCCTTTAAACCATCCTTATACCCAATAAAGATGCACTTTTCAGATTTACTATACAACTTGGTTCATTTCTCTTTTGGAACATGTACATATGCATCAGATCCAAATACCCTCAGATGTGAAAGAGAGGGTTTCTTACCAGTCCATCCCTCTTGTGGAGTTTTATCCTCGAACACTGATGAAGGTGATTTGTTGACCAGGTAACATGCTATCTCCACTACCTCTGCCTAGAATTCATGTCCTAACCCGACGCCACTGAGCATGCTTCTTGCCCTTTCTGTCAACGTCTTGTTCATCCTTTCTACAACTCCATTTTGTTCAAGTGTATATGGAGTAGTCTTTTGTCGTGATATACCACACTTCTTATAGAATTCTTCAAATTCCTTACTGCAAAACTCTCCACCATTATCTGTCTTTAGCACCTTTATCTTCTTCCCTATCTAGTTTTCCACCAGTGCCTTGAATTCTTTAAACCTGTCAAAGATTTCAGATTTCTTCTTAAGGAAATATACCCATCTATTCCTTGAGAAGTCATCTATAAATGATACATAGTACACAGACTTACCCAGTGATGGAACCTTCACAGGTCCAAACACATCACTATGCACAAGCTCTAATATATGTTTCGCCCTCTTACCACGAGAAGGGAAACTCACCTGATTCTGCTTCCCATATACACAATTTTCATAGAAATCAAAATCCAGAGAGCTATTACTTATACCTTCTACCATACCTTTACCATGAATTAGTAGAAGGCCCTTCTCTCCAATATGTCCAAGCCTTTGATTCCACATCATGGTTTTCTCTCCAGAGACCACTAGATTTTCTGCTCCACTTTCAGGAACCGCAGAATTGTTGCACCCATGAACAACCATGCTACCTTGTAGCTTGTACATAGTTCCAATTTGAATTCCCCACACTAATACCAGTGCCCCCAAACCATCTTGCAGGTATCCTTATCGAATACTGTTTTTACACCTGCATCATCCAGCTTGCTTACAGAAATCAGTTTTCTGGCTAATGCAGGAATATGCAAAACACCTGGAAGTGTTCCAACCCTTCCACCTTGAAACTTCAACTTTACTTTTCTGCGACCAATGATTCTAGCCTTCCTGTCATCCCCCATGAAGACATACCACCATCATATTTCTCATACTCGCAGAACCACTCTCTATAGGGAGTGAAGTGAAAGGATGCACCTGAGTCAATCAACCATGCCTCATGATCTACATGTGTACTTGAAGAAGCCAAGTACACATCCACACCTTCATCTAAGGTGGTTTTTGCCTATGCAAAAGGAGCATCAGTAGATCCCTTTCCTTTATCAGGAGCTTTAGATTTACAGTCCCTTTTGTAGTGCCCTTCCTTTTTGCATTTCTAGCACACGACTTTTATAGGTTTTCGTGGAGATTTAGATCTCCCACTCGATGACTTATTTTTGTTTATGTTCTGGGACCGTCCTTGTACAGATAAGACATCACCATTCTGGCTCTCCATAATTTTCTGCCTCATCTCTTCCGTTAACAAGGATGAGACTATTTCATCAAACTCCAAAGAAGAAGCATTGCTACCAATTGCAATAACCAAACTATCCCACAAATCTGGTAAAGAACACAACAAATTGATGCACTTATATTCCTATGAAATTTTAATATCAATAGATGCTCACTAACTTACCTCAGTATTAAATGCGTTCATATGCTCTATCACTGAGTCTCCATCTTTCATCCTCAGGTTATACAACTTTTTCCGCAGAAACAGTTTATTTATCAGAGACTTAGATTGGTACAAAGACCCTAACTTGTCCCACAAAGCCTTCGTCGTAGCCTCCCCTGATACATTCAGCAACACTGAATCTGAGACACACAATCGTATTGTGATCTTTGCCTTCTGATCCAACTTCTTCTATTCTTCATCAGACACTCCCATTGGTTTAGTTTCCGGATCTACTGCGATCCATTGATCTTTGTCCACCAACAGATCCTCTATTTTGAGTTTCCATAACTCAAAACTTTAACCGTGAAATTTCTCGATCTCTATCTTTCCACTGCTCACCATCTTCTTTCACTACTAGAATCGATCTCACAGATCTCCCACTGAAAAGGGACTACAATAGGTCCGAGTGAAACCCCTCAACAACAAAGGCGTCCCCTTGAAGCCAAAACAACTCTGATACCAAATGTAGATTTTAACCCCCTACAAAAATTACTTGCATATGAATTCTAAAACATAGAAAATAAACAATGCGAGAGCATAACACATAAAACACATATACACAGATATTTTCCTCTAGATTCCAAAATTGGGACTACCATCTTGATTTTTGATTATGTTCCTTTCAATGATACAATACATATTTATATATGCCGAAGCATCCAATATCATGGACCGAAAAACCATCGTGTCTAAAACCATGGACCAAAAACCATTGTGTCCAAAAACATGTGTAAAAATCATGCACAAAACCATAGGTGGGTCTGCCCAACCTAACATAGTTTCCAAAACCAAAATTTTCTGGGGCGCTGCCCCGAACCCCATAGAGTGGGGTTACCTTCACCCCTCAAACCCCTTGTGATCCCCCCGCTACACAATCGGCGCAATGAAGGGGGGGCTTTGCTCCCCCTCTAATCCCCCGATTAACTACGAAGGCTAGTCGTAGAAAGCATATAACACAACACAACACTACTGCTAAAAAAATATCCATTGGCAATATCAGGAATAAGTTAATAATAAAAAAAAAAAAAAATTATTCCTAGAAAAACATATTAAAAATGAAAGATACTCAAAAGAAGAAAAAACCAACAAAAACATCAGGAATCGAGGATCATTATAAACAAAAAAAATTAGGATCAAAATTATGAAGAATTGAAATTATTATTTAATATGGATGGGTAAAATAACATATATGTAAAAGATATTAGTGCACAATTATATCAATATAAATTAAATTCATTACATCTGCATATTTAAGCATGGGAAAGCAATAAGGCAATGTTGAATTTATGAAAAAACAAAGGCATTGTCTATTAATTAAAAATTAAAAATCATAGATGTTACAAGAAGACAATTATTACAAATTATATCTCATTTAAGGATTACATGGCACTCTTCTTCCATTCTTTGATGTGATAGAGCTAAAGATTGAGGAACATAATAAGGCTCAAGAATCATTTGATAAATTCATAACTTGAAAGGAATGCACAATAATCCACTAGAAATAAATGCTTAAGTGATAGAGATAAAATGAAATTACAAGTATCATTAGATGTGTTTCATTCAAATTGCAATTATTCAAAGGATCTAAGTAAAGATACTGCAATATCATGTTCTAATTTATGACATTTTGTAGTAGATAAAATTAAAGACTTTAAAATGATGCATGTCTAATTAATTAGACATGTAAGATACTGCAAAATCATGTTCTAATTTATGACATTTTGTAATAGATATTATTGAAGACTTTAAGATGATACTTGTCTAATTAATTAGACATGTAGTTCCAAGTGAGATATGGATTACAAATTTGAAACAATAAAGAGAGGGAAACATTGAGAAATTAATCATCTTAACAATTGGGAAGAATAAGTTAAAGAAGTAGAATATAAAGTGAGGAAATAAGTGATTTTAAAAGAAAAAGATCTATCGTCGTCAAAAGAATAATTCGCTTCTGATGTAGTAGAATAAGCAATACATCGTTTATTCTAAGGTTTTGTTGAAGAAGAATAGGAAGTCAATTTCTTTTTGGAGATTAATTTTTGAATGTGAGAAAAATGTTCACTTTGAGATGTAAAGGTTGGAAAAATTTCTAATCATTCTAAAATAATTTTATCAATTTGAATATAATCATGAAGACGTAGATATTTTCGAAAACTCCTCCTTAAACAAGGAAATACTATTATCTTAACATTTTTGTGAGTAATGTGTTATTTTTATTTATTAACCTTTCTTTGAATTTAATACTCTAATTGAATTTTTCAATTGGTTGTAATTTGGATATGAAAATGTGCTTATCAAAATAATTTCTCCTATATGCTTCCCATGATTTACTCAGTGTGTGAACTTTTACATTAAAGGTTATAAATCAAATTTCTATCTAATATCTAATTATATTTAATTTATACTCTTGAAAAAGATAATTATATTTCGAATTTGGTTATTATATATTTCATAAGTATATTTAAATTTCTTTAAAACATGTTAGATTAAATATCAATTTGAAGCTATCACCTTGATAGGGTATAAAAGTTTTAGCCTACAATGTGAAGATACCCCTGATCAGGACCCCAATAAACCCATACTTGATTGGTGTAATGCAAATCACTAGTATTAACCCCAGTTTCCATACGTACGCTTAGTGTATAACTAATTAACATTACTACTATTTTCCTAATCCTAATTCTAAGTACATATTTAGTATCTATCTCATGTTTGTTTCGCTAAGTTGGTGTTTGATGGACTTGTTATTAAAAAAAAAGAGGTAGAGAACAACCCAATTGAAAGTTTCCTATTAATTCCGAATGTCGAAAATATTATTCTTTCAACTGATATGTCAGCTTAGCTAAATAACCTCGTAAAATTTACTCCAATGCAAATGAAACGAAGTTAAAATGGATGTTTTTTTATTGTTTATTCGAAAATATAAATTATAAGAATCAAATCATGCTTCAAACAAAGAAAAAAACTAATCAATGCCACTGGTGATAATTGTTGTCTTAATTTAAAAGAATGAATGTTACATAGAATGATAATCAACTCAAAAGACAAACAATACAAATCTGAGTAAATTAATGAATGCATGGTAATTATTTTAATTATACAACTAAAATGAGTATTCTAACATTCAAAAATCACGAAACAATACATCACATCTAAATTTCATATTTAATTGAAAGCATAGATGCATATATGAATATATAACATACAGGATGGTTGATAAAAAAAAGGAATTTTAGGAAAGGCTCATGGGGTTTTTGAAATCAATTAAAAAACAGTTGTCAATAATACCTGTCTTAATTTAATAGAAGTTCATCTAACTGACACTTTCTTCATTGAAAGGTCTCATATAGATGGAGTAAAACTTAAAAAAAAAAAAATAAGAAAAACACGAGTCTCATAAACAAAACAACTCTGTCAATAGTAAATCCTTTGCAAAGATGTGATCAAAATCCTTTGCAAAGATGTGATCAAATTCCTCAATTAGAATATCAACTGTAAAAGTTGTTATCAAGTTTGTTCAAATTGTCTGTCAATTGGAGCTACTCCAAATGAATTAAATTAGCTTATGAAGAACATGGAATCTATCTTGATCCTCGCTGCATTCTCATTGCCCCTACATAGATATGTTTAACACGTGAGAATTTGGAAGACTAAGAAAATCATGCAACAAATTAACTATAATGAAATGTTTGGGAACATTCTATTTCAAACTAAATCACTATTATACTTGGTCTAATTATCTCATTCCCCCTTGATTTGATGATACGGTCATTATCTCATTCCCCTTTGATTTGATGATACGGTCCAGGTATTCAGTGTTCTATGAATGAAATAGATAACACTTGCCAAAGGGTGCCAGATACCAGATTGACTTTAATAACAACCTAATTGTTTTGGTTAGTTTGAAGTGTGATTATAATAGATTTGTTATGGGATCCTATCATTTGAATGAGGGGTGTACATAGTGTTTTTTGTTACAGAAAATAGTTAGATGGTGGATTAAAACAGGATATTCGATCATCTAGCAACGAGGAGGTTATGGAGGTCATTCTCTATGATCCAAGAATGGATAGGAGGATATCTGGACATCATGTCATCTAGAGGTGGATAGGACAAGACAGTGCATGTTTATCGCTGGCCCAGATGCACAAATTTGGGGGAGGGCTCAAAACATATTTAAATTGAGAATACTAAAACATGAATCTGAATTAAGTTAAAAAGGAGAACAAGGGCCATTTGTTGATTTTGGCATTTGGAGAAGTAAAGTATCATCGGCTTGATCAATGGGGAAAATATTGGATGGAGCGGATTAGTCAATATTAATTTTAAACATGAAATTTTCAAAGTTGCAAGATTTAAAGAGAAAACAAAAGTTACACATGAATATAGCTCTCGTTTTTTTAGAGATGCAAAAAATCATCTGATTTTGAAAAGTGCTCATTTAGAATATTTTTTTAGCATATTTTTAACAATTAAATTTTCTTATGTATTATACATGCACTTTACTTTTTTATGTTAGCGATTTTCATGTATATTTTGACAAGTGTTGATGAAACATCAACCCCTTTCCTTGGGCTTAGTTTTGAGACTTTAATTTTTTTTTTAATATATTAAGTATGAGTAATTTTTTTAAACTGTTGGTGATTTTCATGTGGATTTCGAAATTGGCATCAACCTTTTTTTTAATCATATTTTAAACACTACAATTTTTTTTATGTCCTAAGTATGTATAAATTGTTTGAAGTGCTAAATATTTAACCATTTTGAAGTTTACTTATTCCTATTCATATTTTCCATCCTAAGATTAGTTTGTTTCTAATGGTTTTCTAAACTTGTGTTTTTGTTTTTTTCGCCATGTTTTTTATAATGAAAATTTTAATAGTTTTTACAAAGTTAAAAAAATTAATAAATTAATGCTTTGAAGTTAAGGTTTTTTTTTATATATTTAGATATTGTTAATTAATAATTCAATACACATATAATAATTGTCACTGAAAAATATGAATTGTAAGCACTCAACGAAAAATACACATTTTGCATAT